>OY747707.1:15711870-15736870 GCA_963556495.2 Valencia hispanica | reverse complement strand
ATAGTTAGAGTGGCTTAGGTCATCCTGAGCTGTTTTTGTAGTTACGCTGCTATAGGCTTAGACTGTTGAAGGACAGATTGACCACTTTTCTTCTCTCTGCTACTTTTCTCTTCTATTACTCTACAATTGCTGTATATGCTGTAGGTTTATACCAGGTTTGCACACTGTGGCTAGTATTTAGGCCCATTCTTCCATGCAGATCTTTTCCTGAGCTGTGATGTTTTGACTTTCAACAGCCTCCAGAGATTCTCCATTGGATTGCGGTCTGGAAACTGGCTAGCCCACTCCAGAACCTTTAAATGCTTTTTATGTAGCCACTCCTGAGTCTTTGGGATCACTGTCATGCTGGAAAATCCAGACAATTTTCATCTTCAATGCTCTCACTGATGGAATAAGTTTTTTGCCCAAAACCTCACAATACATGGCCCCATTCACCCTTTCTGTAATACGGATCAGTTGTCCTGTCCCCTTTGTAGAAAAGCAGCCCCAAAGCATAACGTTTTTACCCTAATGCTTCACAGTGGATATGTTGCTTTTGGGATATACCCCCCCCCCCCCCCCCAAACACGGCAAGTGGGATTTTTACCAAAGAGTTCTATTTTGGTCTCATCTGACCACATGACATTCTCCCAATCCTCTGCTCGATCATCCAGATGGTATCTGGCAAACTTTAGACAGGCCTGGGCATGTGCTGGCTTAAGCAGATCATTCACCATTTCCCTCTGTGTAGTTCTGGGCTGTTTCCTCACCATTCTCAGGATCATGTATACCCCACAAGGTGAGCTCTTGCATGGAGCCTCGGGTTGAGGGAGATTGTCAGTGATCGATTTTCTAATTATTGCTCCAACAGTTTATCTCTTCTCACCAAGCTGCTTGCCTATTGTAGATTGGCTCATCCTAGTCTTGTGCAGGTTGGTCTCCTTGGACAGGTCTCTGGTATTGGCCATGGTGTAGGTTGGAGTCTGACTCTTTGAAGGTGTGGACAGGTGTCTTTTATACAGATAACTGGTTTAAACAGGTGTAATTAATACAGGTAATGAGTGGAGGATATAAGTATTTTTCAAAAATGTAGTAACAGGTGTATAGGGGCCAGAATCCTTGTTTGTTTGTAGGTTCTAAATACTTATTTTCTGCACCATTATACAAATAAATTCTTTAAAATCATACAAGGTGATTTACTGGATATTCTATAGATTCTGTCTCACACAGTTGAGGAATACCTATGATAAAAATTACAGACCATTCTCATCTTTTAAGTGGGACAACTTGCACAATCGGTGGCTGTCAAATAATTTATTGCTCCACTGTATTTTACCGCTTTTATGAAATCACCGTTTGGGATATTATATGTTCTAATAAGCTAATGATAGCCGCTAGTTTAGTGATACTAACTGGAGATATGGCTGAATATAAAGAGAGAGAGCAAAGAAATGTGTTAAAACTACATCTAAAGAGACAAATTTAAGGTGCAGGAGACAACTGAAACTGTTTTTCAGTAGGAGCTAGAAGTATTGTTGAATTTAGTTACAGACTTCAACTATTTCTGCTTCTTCATAGTAGTAGAGTTCATTTTCTAGAAATACATTTTTACATTTAACTATGACATTATAATGAAGTATAAGTTAAAGAAAATGACTAAGTTTGTTAAATATGGATTTATTTTAACACTACATACAGGTTTTCCACTTTTGCCTCTAAAGGTACCCTGCTAATCTACCATTTCAGGATGTAATACTTTACTACTCTAGGGATTTCTGCTTCACTGCAGATTTTAGCAGTGAAGCAGCAAATTCGAACTAATAACATTCACACTGCAATTTTGCAGGAAATGCAGTCTTTCAAACTGTCAGAGCCTGTAGAGCTCTGCCCCTGATTATGATTATTCACTGCACCTGTTCCTGATATGCCTCACCTGATTCTCCTCATCTGTTTGCCCTATTTAAGTTCCGTCTGATCCTTCACTCATGGCCAGATCATTGTCTATGGACAAAACCCTTCTCTGTGTTGTCGCACCATTAAATCTTGGTTTTCATCAACGTCTGCGCCTGGATCCTTACTTTAACAAGCGGCAAATCCTGACAGAATGATCTGGCCTTGAAATGGATTCAGCAGACGAACCGGCAGATTTTCTGGCTTGGCTTGTGTGGGATCAGCTCGAAACGATTGCCACCCTCCCGTCACTCTGGATCCGCCTGGAGGAGATCGAGGCGCTACGCCAGCTTCTGTCTCTGCTGCGCCCGATCCTGGACCCTCATGACTACGCAGATCTACAGGTGGAGGTGGAGTCTGCTGACCAGGGAGCCCGGAAGCAGCCCACCTGGTCTGGAGGGCGATCCACTCTTCCAGCGTCATGTCTCCCAGAGGATCTCCTCACCGAGCTAGTCTGGACACGGCTGCACGCGATTCCCACCATCACGGCTTCCTGGATGCGCCTGACGAAGGCCGAGACGCTCCGACAGCTTCTTCCTCTGCTGCGGCCGATTCTCAGCCCATTTGATCTGGCGGGTCTGACACTGGAGGCAGAGAAGGCTCATCAGGCGGCCAGAGAGCTGATGACCAGAACTGAGGGTCGATCCGCTCCTCCAGCAGCCAGCGCAGCAACCACTTCTGTCAAGTCAGGCGCCGTCTTTCATCCTCTGGCTGCGCTGGTTGCCCCCCTCTCGAACTGGTCGGAGACAGATGAGGAGGATGAGACTGATTCAGATCAAGTTACCTACATCATTCCATACTCCACCATCGGCGTCGTTTCTGTTTTGCCTGGCGTGTCCAGCCCGGAGCAGTGCGTGGAGCATCAGTCTTCCCTCATCGGTTCCAGGCTGGCGTACTGTCCTCCCGGAACCGGACCCCGCAGGCATGAGCGCCCGTCACCACCTCGCAGCAGACGACGGCGCCGTGGGAACAGACCAACTTCTGCGGGAGAGGTCGGGCCTGCTGGCCCACGACCACTTTTCCCAGCCTCGACCTGCGCTCCGACTCTTCCCGCTCCATCCGGTTCAGTTTGCTCAGCTCCAGTTCCGGTTGCCTCAGCTCCACTCTGCTCTCCATCTACAGCCAGTCCAGTTCCACAAAATTCAGTTCCAGTTCCTCTTTCTCCAGCTCAGCTTCTGCCGCCAGAGTTTGAGCCCAGTCCTGCCAGCTCCAAGTCAGAGCTCCAGAGCCTGAGTCTTCAGGCCCCGACGCCTGCACCGCGTCGTCTCCGGGCCCCTGCACCTGCACCTCGGCTAAACCGCCAGGTTCCGAAGCCTGCACCTCGACTGAACCGTCAGGTTCCGAAGCCTGCACCGCACCTGAGCCTTCAGGCCCCGACGCCTGCACCGCGTCGTCTCCGGGCCCCTGTGCCTGCTCCTCGGCTAAACCGCCAGGTCCCCAAGCCTGCACCTCGGCTGAACCGTCAGGTTCCGAAGCCTGCACCGCGCCTGAGCCTTCAGGCCCCGACGCCACCGCGTCGTCTCCGGGCCCCTGTGCCTGCATCCTGCCTGAGCCTTCAGGCCCCGACGCCACCGCGTCGTCTCCGGGCCCCTGTGCCTGCATCCTGCCTGAGCCTTCAGGCCCCGACGCCACCGCGTCTTCTCCGGGCCCCTGTGCCTGCTCCTCGGCTAAACCGCCAGGTTCCCAAGCCTGCACCTCGGCTGAACCGTCAGGTTCCGAAGCCTGCACCGCGCCTGAGCTTTCAGGCCCCAACGCCACCGCGTCGTCTCCAGGCCCCTGTGCCTGCATCTTGCCTGAGTTGTCAGTTTCCGACGCCACCGTGTCGTCTCGGGGCTCCTGTGCCCACACCTCCTCTCAACCCAGCTCCTGTCTCCAATCCAGCCAAGGGAGAACCACCGGGCTGTCCGCCCGGCTACCATCTCGTGCTGGAACATCCAGCCAGGGGACGCCCATCCGGCCGTCCTCCCGACCGCCGTCCAACCAGGGGACGCCCATCCGGCCGTCCTCCCGACCGCCGTCCAGCCAGGGGACGCCCATCCAGCCGTCCTCCCGACCGCCGTCCAGCCAGGGGACGTCCATCCGGCCGTCCTCCCGACCGCCGTCCAGCCAAGGGACGTCCACCTGGTCGTCCGCCTGACCTCCAGGGCCGTTCATACTGGGACTCGGGGCCCACCTCCCGTGGGCCCCCTCCACCCACCCACGATGGGAGACTATTTTTTTTTTCCTCTTTTTGTAGGTCGTCTGGAATCCGACCTGGAAAGGGGGGCGTCCTGTCAGAGCCTGTAGAGCTCTGCCCCTGATTATGATTATTCACTGCACCTGTTCCTGATATGCCTCACCTGATTCTCCTCATCTGTTTGCCCTATTTAAGTTCCGTCTGATCCTTCACTCATGGCCAGATCATTGTCTATGGACAAAACCCTTCTCTGTGTTGTCGCACCATTAAATCTTGGTTTTCATCAACGTCTGCGCCTGGATCCTTACTTTAACAAGCGGCAAATCCTGACACAACCCTTGTGTTATTTTTGCTTTTGTTAAAAATGCATGTTGAAAAGTTATCATGTAGAGCCTTTAGAGAGGATATGACTTTTTGTTTGCACTGTACTCACCCCATGAGAGGATCCAAGGCTATTCCTTTTGGATTCAGCAGGTCCAGTTGAAGTATGGTAACACATGTGTCCCCAGCACGATTGCAGACAAATATCTTGTCAGAGGTATGTTCAATAAAATAGAAGTTGCCCGTCAGCCAGTCAATGGCCATCTGTTCCACATCTGCAATGGATAAATAAATCAAAGGTGCAAAAACACAGATAATAAATGAATATTGGTTTTGACTCTGCAACAGCACTTTTGATGTTACCTCACAAGTTTTCTACTAGATCAAGGCCCAGGGATTGGGCTGGCCAGTGCATAGCAATAATCTTGGTAGTCTGGAACTAAAATGCTGCTTAATGGTGTGTTTTGGATTGCTTTGTTGGGAAATTCATTTACAGGCCATCTGTTCCTAGGCCTAAAATAAATATTTTAATGTATTAAACTGATCCATTGTCCCCATATGCAATAAATAACTTCAACAGCATAGTATAAGGAAATACAACTCCATATCATGATACTTAAGCCACCATGCTTTAAGTTTGTCAAAGTGCACTATGGCTCAAATTCAGTCTTTGGGGTAATCTAAGACAGTATGTAGACCCAAAAAGAATAATAAATAATTAAAAAAGAATTCATATGGATAACTAAAACCTCTTCCGCCCATGATGTTATTTTTAAACAATAGTACTTTGCAGTCCATCAAGCATGGCTTTAAAAATGTGTCCTATTGTTGTTACAGTCCTTAGTTGCAACTTTAAACCTGTTTTGATTACATTCGAGCGGATGATTGGCTGGGTCTTTACCATTTTGGCTATTCTTCTATTCATTCTAATAGTAGTTTCTAATTCTTCTATGTTTTTCTAGTTTTGGGTTCCATTTTACAGGGTTCCTACAGGTTTCTTCAAGTTAAATTCAAGTCTTTTTAAGACCTTTTTACGACCATTAATATAAAAAATGAATACCTATTTCACGCCTCTACCAGCAAAGAAAAACAAAATCCTTTAACTTGTGTTCATTTATTAGTCAAATGTAGAATGGGTAAAAGATAACTAGGGCTTAAAGTGAAAAAAAATCCTGAGCCTGACCTTTTTTCCAAGGAGTGGGTTGCAGTGAATCCAATGCATATACAGTATAGGCAATTTGGCAAACAACTTTTAGCATTGTGCTTGGTAATGTACAAGATGACTTACAATTCAAATGTGATTTTTAGATGTAAAGGTTATTAAGTTATAAATGAAAACATGTGAAACTCAGTCAAGCCAATTAATCTGATTCATTTAGCAACAATTTAATTTAGTAAAGGGCAATTTATACAAAAAACATAAATTTTAACTTTTCATATCATTTTTGTTCAAAACAATGGCAAATTAAGTTATAGGAAATACATCACAGTGGGTCTTGACTCCTCCTTTTTAACATATTTGCAGAGACAGTTCATTTTAACAACAAAAACACAGTAAGGTGCTTCAAGAAGTGGTAAACTAAATAAAATGAAACACATACAAATACATACAGAATTGCTAAACTGAAGCTTCCAGTGCAATGATCAGATCTGAAGCATTGCTATTGCTAATGTTTACTTTCTTGCTTGCAAGATGATGTGTTATTACCATTACATTCAGTATTCAGTATTACATTCAGTATTTTTTCCATGTTTTGGATGATTGCTTCATCAACATTAAGAGAACACATACATCCTTTGAGCTGATGAGACAGACGTATCTTGAACTCCAGTGCTTTGCCATGTGTGTTCATATTAGGGTTGCCAACTCCCAGCAAATAAAATAAGGAACCACCCCCCATCCGCATGATGCTTAATCGACGTAATCGACTTTAATTTAATGCACGTGTAAAACAAGCACACAGAAATAAATTATTTTTCTACAATAATTAAATAGATTTAACATCTTTCTTTGACAGAATTGCAGACTGCACAGATGGTACCTTCCCGAAGGAAATAGTACTATAGCTTACTAAGGTATATATTAAACTCAATAATATTTACTATAGAAGATAATGGATTTCTATACATTTAACAGATGACCAGTTTAGTTGTAAGATTTTTTTTTATTAAAAGCTAGACATTTTAAATGAGAATAAGAAAGAAAAGTATTTATCTGTTCCCCCCATTTTCCTGTTAATGCCCTACCTGGCCCCCTCGCAAAACTTTGCTAGAGCCGCCCCTGCACAGTTACCAGCTGTCAGCTCAAAAAGGATCCTGGTGTTATTTGTCTCTCAGAAACAGTTTATAACTTCCCTTCAACTCATTCATGTCACCTAAAAGGTAAACCTGTTTCTCCATCACCTGTTCAGCTCTGATGATTCAGTAAGAACATCTCCTGGTTTCATCTTCATGTTTCCCTGTCACCACATATCCAAACTGATATCATGACCAGCAGCTTTTAGGGCTGTGGCTCCAGCAAACATCAGCTGATACTAGAAAGTCATATTAAATCAGTTCTAACAGGTTATTAAACGTGCTGCTGTTGTTTAGCGCGACATCCGCTGGTTTCCTCTTTCTGCGCAAAGTGGGCGATAAACTAACGAGTGAGAGAGAGACGGAGAGAAAAGGAGAGAGACCGAGAGAGAGAGAGAGACGGGACTTCCGACAGAAAAGCCGATCAGCTGATCATTGATCAGTTTCATGATTGAAGGAGCAACAGGAGAGGGGAGGGGAGAGAATGAGAGAAGAAAAGCAGGTGAACAGCTTAAAGACAGAATAACTCCACCTATGTGTATTTTTTTCATTGTAGCTGAAGTACGGGACAAACCGCGTTCCTTTTCACCTCAATACGGAACGCGTAATATTTTCTCTAAATACGGGACGATTCCGTTTTTTACGGGACAGTTGGCAACCCTAGTTCATATAACTGGCATGCTGATTGGAAACGGACAGTTTTGTTAAAGCATTTTTATTAACTGCTACTTTTTTACACAGATCTACGAGCGGTTGAGCGATCGTAAATGATAAATCGTGTTCTGCAATGAACGAGTACACACGTATTTTCAAGTCACAAACACGATCGTTAATCGGGGCCGCTGCGTCTGTTGCTCCCGGCAAACAGCTTGTGTGTTGGAGCGCGCGGACGGCTGCTTTATGTCCGGCATCTCGTCCGTGACGGGGAAGGGCTTTTTTCCCGCTGGTTGCATATACTGGCTTCTTGGAGCACAACACACAGAAGCAGGTACCAGGCTCCCTTAGCTTCTGGCACCAGCTCCCAAACGGCTTGCCGTCTCCGCCCTTTTCATCTACCCATGCCCAGCGCCACTTGTTTTTAAGACCCTTGTCAACAACAACGTCTTCCCCTGGCTCCATGAATTTAGCGTCCATTCTTCTGATTTCGGGAGAAACAACCGTCGGCTCGGTTGGGATGCTGCATTCAAGAGGGCTGGTTTTTTCGGGGGGGTTTTTGTGTGTGTTTTTTTTTCTCTGAATCATAGTCAAATGCCGGAGATCCGGCACGGTGCCAGAATACTTTAAGCCCTGGATAACTCAAGCAGGTGTGAAAAATAAAAACATTTCAGTAGGTCACAAGAAAATGACCCGGGGCTGCGTTCCGTTCTCAATTATTGGTTCCGCCACTCTTTATTTATACTACGTTATTTAATCAAAATAATTGGTGGTTGACAAATAAATCTTTTGATGAAAAATACAATACGGAGATGTTACATACAGCACAATGTTTAAGACCCAGACATCAAAATTCAAGACTTTTTGAAGTCTTTTTAAGGTATTATTTTGAAATTAATAAATTCAATGCTGTTAAGGCTTTTTAAGACCCCGCGGGAACCTTGTTTTAAAGGAGTCATAACCTATTACTACTGTGGTTACCCACACTCTATTATAGTCTTTCAGGCCAATCAAAAAGAAAAAAAAGACTCTTTTCTGACCCTTTTTTTAATCCAAAGGCCACTTGACATTTTGACAGATTATAATTCACAACCCTGACCATTTGGTGCAGACGCGCAGACATTTTTAGGTTTGAGTTGAAGCGCGGAGTACAAGTAACTGAATCAATAAATTTATAATAAGAAGATTTCCATGAAGCCATCTGAGCATCATCTCAGACCGGGAAGCTTTGGAACGTGACTGTTACCGGGGCGGCTGGTTAAAGACGCACTTCAAAGAGCCCGGTGTTGTGCCAAACACCCGAGCGAAAGAGCGCATGCTCCAACATTTTCTGCTGCTGAAGCGATATGAAGCTGGGTTCAGAGAGTCTTTCCGACTTCTGATCACTTGAATCAGAGAAATGTTCCCTGATTTCAAAACTTTGACTGAAGTGGAGCTTTTAGTTCCAGTCTCCAGTGCGTCAGCGCGGGTTCAGCCTATAGAACAGTGCTTCCCAACATGAGGTTCGTGTGCCACAAGGGTGTCATTAGAGACTGCAGGGGTCTGCACAATCTTGTCTGTGCTGAGGTTGTAAGACCTTTGGTGATACTATTCTAAATTTATATATATATATATATATATATATATATATATATATATATATATAAAAATATATAACCTCGGATACAGGAGGAACAATGCGGTTTTCGTCCTGGCCGTGGAACACTGGAGCAGCTCTACACCCTCAGCAGGGTCCTGGAGGGTGCGTGGGAGTTCGCCCAACCGGTCTACATGTGTTTTGTGGACTTGGAGAAGGCGTTCGACCATGTCCCTCGGGGGGCCCTGTTGGGGGTGCTCCGGGAGTATGGGGTACCGTGCCCCTTGATACGGGCTGTTAGGTCCCTGTACGACCGGTGCCAGAGTTTGGTTCGCATTGCCGGCAGTAAGTCGGGCTTGTTTCCAGTGAGAGTTGGACTCCGCCAAGGTTGCCCTATGTCACGGATCCTGTTCCTAACTTTTATGGACAGGATCTCTAGGCGCAGCCAAGGCATTGAGGGGATCCGTTTTGGTGGCCTCAGGATCGGGTCTCTGCTTTTTGCAGATGACGTGGTCCTGTTGGCTTCATTGGAGCGTGATCTACAGCTTTCGCTGGAGCGGTTCGCAGCCGAGAGTGAAGCGGCTGGGATCAGAATCAGCACCTCCAAATCCGAGGCCATGGTCTTGAGCCGGAAAAGGGTGGGGTGCCTCCTCCGGGTCGGGGATGGGGTCCTTCCCCAAGTGGAGGAGTTTAAGTATATGGGGGTCTTGTTCACGAATGAGGGAAAAATGGAGCGGGAGATCGATAGACGGATTGGTGGGGCATCTGCAGTTATGCGGGCGCTCTACCGGTCTGTCGTGGTGAAGAGAGAGCTGAGCCAAAAGGCAAAGCTCTCGATTTACCGGTCGATCTACGTTCCTACCCTCATCTATGGTCACGAACTCTGGGTGGTGACCGAAAGAACGAGATCACGGATACAAGCGGCTGAAATGAGTTTCCTCCACAGAGTGTCTGGGCTCTCCCTTAGAGATAGGGTGAGAAGCTAAGTTATCCGGAGGGGGCTCAGAGTAGAGCCGCTGCTTCTCCACATCGAGAGGAGTCAGTTGAGGTGGCTCGGGTATCTGGTCAGGATGCCTCCTGGACGCCTCCCTGGTGAGGTGTTTCAGGCACGTCTCACCGGGAGGAGGCCCAGGGGAAGGTCCAGGACACGCTGGAGGGACTATGTTTCTCGGCTGGCCTGGGAGCACCTTGGGGTTCCTCCCGAGGAGCTGGAACAAGTGGCTGGGGAGAGGGAAGTCTGGGTCTCTTTGCTTAGGCTGCTGCCCCCGCGACCCGACCCTGGATAAGCGAAAGAAAATGGATGGATGGATGGATGGATGGATATATATATATATATATATATATATATATATATATATATATATATATATATATATATATATATATATATATATATATATATATATATACACATACATACTTATTAATGCTCAGTAGTCCACATATGGTTCTGTAATGTAATTGCATTGCACTAAAATTTATACATTTTAATGGGCATATTGGCAGCTGAAACAGGTAGCCTAATGTGTCCCAAATGTTTCAAAATTAACATTTTTATATAACATTATAATAATTTCTTCTTTAATGTCATTTTTTAAAATACATTACTTTTACTTTTATACTTTAAGTTGTTTTGAATCAAGTACTTTTTTACTTTTAAGCATGTGTACCGAGCGAATACAGCTGTTTTATATGTAAACACATGCAAAATGTTTATGTGTGAGACTCAAGCAGTTTTCAGACCTAAGTTCTGGAATAATCAAAGACAATTCCACCCGGTCTTTAACCTGAGTTGTGTTTTCAAATACACCTCTTTTTTCCGGAACATTGCCTTTCGGGCGTACATGTCATTTCCCCAAACAAATGGATTAATACAAAGATGGTCGACGAAACAGCAGATCTACTCTCAGTGCTCGTCTTTTCATGGCCTGTTTGAAAGGGGCTTCAGAGTGCAGTGCAACGTTCCATTGCGCAATTTTAAAAAATGACACCAAAGCAAAATAGAAAGGACTCCCACTTTTTACTAAACTCTGGGAACATTAAAGTTTCCCATGTAGCTACAGTGGAGAAAGAAAGATGGACCGAACCGGAACTTTGTCAGTGAACGCATTTTTCAGCATGGAGGTACATAACTCGGTTTGCCCTGAACTGAAATAAATACTCACCTGAAACAATGTCAAGCTGAATGTAAACATCACTGATACTGGAGAAAAATCAGGTGATGTGCAAATCGCTACCTGTAGCATCCAATCAATGGAAACGCCGTACTTAATCGAAAAAGGTTTTTTGTTTAATGCTGATCAAAGTTTTAAAAAGTCATACATTTATTTTACTTGATTGAAACATACCAAAAACCCAAATATGTACCGAATCATAATTTTTGTGTACCCTTAGTAACTACTGTAACATGTTTAACAATCACTCCCTCAATCCCTAAACAACGGCCACCTGTTTGAAACCTGTTTGCACAAGGAATGAACTACCTCACAGATTAAATTCCACAATATTATTATTTTAACATTGCCTTCCTTTCAATCAATGATTTAGCTACACAAAATTAAAATTATGCATGCAATGACAGTAGGGTGGTTTGGTTTTCTATTGCTATAGTAGTCTTACTAGCAACAAATCGCTTATGTAGAGATATATTTTTCAGCAAAAACACTCACTGATCTGGTAAGTGATGCAGTAATGCTGTTATTTTGCAAACAACTGTATTTAATAAACCCCCTTTTTGACCCCCATGATTGTTGTTTACAGTTTCTTAGTACTATTTTTAATACATTCTAAGCACTCCCCTGAGAGACACCATCATCTTTCACAGAAGTGACAGTATTCAGTGTTATGAATACTACTTTTGATGTGTAAAACTGGCACAAAACTGCTTTCAATTTTACCATGGCTACAGATATTTCTTACTTCCTAAAATTATTTTTTCACTTTTGTATATGCGCTGACACATTTGATGCAAATACTTTGTAACATAAGATATGACTTTGACTATAAAAACAAGACAAACGACTAGTTACAATCATAAAAACTTAAATCAAATACTGATGATTTATGTTTCCAATGATCTGTAGTGGAAAAAAATTCAGAAGCTATAATGCTTTTGACGCCTGCAGGCAGGAATGACAGCTATAGGATAAAGGTGAATCCCAGAACTGCTGAGGCCAACCTGTCTTAAACTGCACAGATAATGAGGAGCTAGAGGCGCCTTGCAGGTAAGAGTGTGGAAAAGAGAGAGGGAGCAAAATAATACTCAGCTAATGTGTGAGAAAGCATTTTTTAAATGTGTACCAAAGCTAAAAGAAGTGCAATTTTGTCCTTTTTTCTTGTAAAGGAGAGTGAACGGTGAGTAAACCCTGCACTAGAGTGGCAGCATAAAAAAGGACAATGTAACAATGAGAACTGTAATCTGAAAAAAAAAAAAAAAACATACGTTGTACACTCCGTTGTGTTTTTATTTCCTGTTCCCGTGTGAATCCACGTAGATTCTTTGTTCCGGCGCAGCGGAGTTGCCCAGAGGACTCTGTAGACAGGGCCCAGCATACCCTTTCCTGGGTGTGCTGGAAATCCAATGCCAGTGTTCCATTTACACTTAGGGACCTCAGGGGCTGAAGACCCGTTCCATTTAGATGGGTGACGACAATACGAATTGAGCTACCAATAAGAAGCACTGGATGGCTGTCACCAGGATCTAAAATAAGAGGAGAAAAAAAATAAAGGAAAATTGTTTATTAATTTCAGGACTACAATTTTCACTCAGGAACTGAGCATCAGGAGGCAACCTGTTCTCATTCTTTTAAACCATCACACAGATGCTTGCTTTTTTTCACCATGCAGTGGACTTTGACAGGCTTCAGTAATTAGTATCTTAAAATCCTCATCAAACCTTCAAATGTTTTCTGACATCTATACAGATTATGTATTTTCTAAAAGGAACTCTATAGATTTACATTCGGATCTAATACACCATTGAGAAAATTAGCGGTTATTAGTAGTTTGACATACATATATTTAATTAAAAAGCAAAACTATTAAAACAGATTTACTTTGAAACAGTATAGTTGCGTCTGTCATTAAACTGCCAGAGTAAATTTATCTATACACTTCTGAGAGAATTTTGTAGATGTTGTTTTGTTGTTAAATCATCACTGAAGATCAATGAGCCAGTCTCAGAAGCCATGCAAGCCTAATCCATAATTTTATGTTTAGTGTGCTTCACTGAAGAGCTCAAATATTAGGATAGCTTCTTTCTCCAAACATTAGCCTTTCCATCACTTTAGTAAAGGTTAATCTTTGTTTAATTGGTCTAAAATGTATAGCCCAATATTTTGTTAAAGCTCATCTCTGTATCTGTAAATCCCAGTCTGGCCTTTCCATTCTTTTTGCCAATGAGTGGTTTGTATCTTCTGGTGAATTCATGAAGTTCTCTTCTAACATGGTCAACTACCGATGGTGTCCTCGGTAACATGTTCAAAGTCTGTTACTTAGTACCTCAGTGGTTTCTTTTTCTTTAGGACATTTCAAATGATTTACCTGACCAATGTTTGTCCTATGGCTCTGATTGATTTTTTCCATCTTTTCTCAGCTTCACAGCTGCTTGTTTTTCACCCATAGACATCTCTCTGTTTTTCATCTAACTGGAAACGCGGTACACACAGACAAAACACAGAAGGCATTTAGTGCTACTTTTTGTTTAAATAATTTCAGTGTAATAGAACACACCTGGAAAACAACAAATAATGACATTCAGCAACATGTCCCAATACTTTGGCCCACCTGAAGGTGTAGTGTCCTATTACAAATGATGCAATTTTCTAGGTTGTGCATAAGAACCGGATGTAAAAGCCTGGAAATGAAAGCTGAAGTTTTGATCTCTTATTTCATGTTCATATTTTAAAGTCAAATCAAAATGTTCGCAGATTACAGAAACAAATAAAGAAAATAGCCTCACTGTTTCAATTATTTTGCATAGGAATGACTAAGGATTTCAGCAAATTTCACGATGTAAAATTTCAGACACTTTGAGACACTATAGCATACATTTTAAAGTTGCATGAATTAGAGTGTTTTTTCAATGTCAATGTTTCTATATAGAAGAACAACCCCCAAGGTGTTTTGTCTGAATGGTTAATGACAATGTATTTTAGCAAACTAGTAAAGCCCTTGTTTTCAAACTGAACCTTGTTAAATGCACACTTTCATATAACAAATAAGTTGGTAGTGGATAACGTAACAAGAACATTATGATTTAATTCCTAAAACAAACAACCATGAGCTAATTGTGATTCCATGAATATTCACCCCCTTTAAGGTGAATGACCTGATTCAACAGAGGTCCAGCCAATTGGTGCTAGTAGCCTCACAATGAGTGGACTGGGGATCGCCTGAGTGCATCTACTGTGTCTCAAGGGCTGAGGTGGAAAGTAATTAATTAAATTTAATTGCGTTACTTTAAGTGAGTCGTTTTTTGTGTAATTGTACTTTTTAAAGTCTTTAATTTTACTTTTATTTAAGTATGTTTTTAAAAGTATTATATTTCACTACATTTTTACATTTCACTACATTTTCAGTTATATTTGTTACTGAGTAAAAAAAAAGAATGTAAATAATATGAAATTATAAAATGTAAAATAATATAATATAAAATACTGTGCCCCGAAAATACTGCAATGCATGATGTATAGGAGAACTGCTGCTAATATGGGTAAAGATGGAAGCACCTGCCATCAGTAGGGATCCAGCGATCAAATAAAACAGTTAAACTCAAAGAAAAAGGGGGGAAAACGAATAAATAAATAAACTCAAAGAAAACTATGTTAACCCCTGGGCGTATTGAAGTGACCACTTCGGCTTCAGTTCAAGAAAGGAAACGGCATTATTATGTGTTTGCCCAGAAAGACCAAAGAAGCAGCTTTTAAAAATTCCACATCAATCCTGGCCAGCATGTAGTGGTAAGTTAAACTAAACTACTGTCACGGTCAGGTCATAGTTTAATAAAAGGCTGTGCTCAAATTAATCAAAGACATAGGTGAATGAAGCAAGTAAACATCTTCTTTTTCACAGATATGTCTACTTTTCTTGTTCTGTCTGGGGCATGAGGCATGTCTGGGCTGGGGGATTTACAAATAAATTAAATTGTCCGGTTTTATTGTTTTTCAACAACCATGTATGTACTAATGGTGGGCAATTTGTTGGAAATTTTTGATTAATTTAGAATATTTAAAACTCAAAAATTAATATATTCATTCCTGTCAGGGGTGTGTGTGGAGTATGGACCCAAATGCAGACGCTGAAGGAAGGTGCTGGATGTTTATTAAAAGGTGGAGGAGGTGATGATGATGGTGGTGGTGAAGACGGCAGGAACGGAGACACTGGACACAACAACGCTAATGATTCGGCCCTGAGTGGAGAGAAGTGATGGGTTTTAAAGGCAGGAGGTGAGTAGGATCAGAAGTGAATGATTTGGGAGACACAGGTGAGGACAATGAGGAGGAGTGAATAGGGCAGCGTGACAGGACCCCCCCCCCCTTAAAGGCGAATTCCAGATGCCGTAGAGAGAGGAGCAAGAAAGAAAAAGGAAAAAAAAAGAAGTACCCTTCCCAGGGTGGGTGGAGGGGGCCCACGGAAGGAGGGCCCAAATCTTTTTGGGTACGCCCCTGGAAGTCTCGCGGACGGCCCTGGTGGCGGCTCCTGAGGACCTGGAGGTCTGGTGGACGGCCCGGATGGCGTCCCCTTGCTGGAAGGCGGTCGGGCGGACGGCCTGGATGGCGTCCCCTTGCTGGAAGGCGGTCGGGCGGACGGCCCGGATGGCGTCCCCTTGCTTTTTTTATTTATTTTTTTATTAATCTTATAGAGACTCACCTTTCCAGCTTAGTTTTTAACTGATTATTTTTATTACTCACTTATTCATTTTATATTTATTTTATCTTTATGTTCTATTCTATCAGAATTTTATCATCGCATATATTAACCTTATTTTACCCTTTTCCAGTGTTTCCTCTGTGGGAGTCCTCAGCCCCGGGAGCGGTGGTCTGCTGTGGCGGCCTGGGTGCTCTCCGGGTGTGCCTGGGTAGATGTCGGGGCCTCCGCCCTCCCTTCCCTGGGCGCCCTGTGGCGATGCCTCAGCTGCTGCTGTGGTTCTGCTGCTGTTGGGGCAGATGGCTCACCTGATGGTGTTTCCTTACTTAGCTTGTCTGGCTCATCTGAACTCAGCCCAGGTCGTTTTATTTAATTTATAAATTTTTTCTTCTTCTTATGTTCTTACACGTGTGTTTGAGTGTGTGTATGTGTGTGTATGTCAGAAGATGAGTGTAACGCGGGGGTATTAATGTCAAATTGCTTTTATATTACTGGGGATGGTAGGGAATGTGGGCATGTGGGGTCATTTTAATTTGTAAAGCAGTTTGA
Source organism: Valencia hispanica (assembly GCA_963556495.2). NCBI lineage: Eukaryota > Metazoa > Chordata > Actinopteri > Cyprinodontiformes > Valenciidae > Valencia > Valencia hispanica. The sequence continues at coordinate 15,720,503 of OY747707.1, read as the reverse complement.
GTTGCATTTATTGTATGAATTGTGCTATATAAATAAAGTTTGATTTGATTTGACTTAATCACACAGATTATAAATGCAGGAATTTATTATCAGGGTATATGAACAATTCAGACTCAGTATGTGTAGCCATCAATTCAGTTTTTACCAAAAAAAGACTGCTTGCTGATTCATCCAGCTCCCATGTTTATAATTTACTTTCCAACATGAACAGTTAGATTTCCATCATTTGAAAACCAGCATGTGTTTTTTGTGCTAAAAATGATTGATGTTTTTTAAAAAAAGTAAGGATTTTCTAACAGAAACTAAATAAACAGTGCCTTGTAAAAGCCAAAATATTTTCAGTCATACAGTTAAAGTTAACAATTAATCAACCACTAATCTGGCAGACAAAGTGCTAGTCAAATCCCCAAAAGGTTTTTTAAATGCATTAAACTACAAACAATTCAAACAAAACCGAAACCACAAGTAACAACTCGAGGTGGGAATGGGTGGACTTTTTCCCAACCCCGAACCGCCTGCAATAGACCATGGTGGTAAAACAGAAATAAGCCTCTTTTATGGGTTTAATTGACCGTGCACATTCTCTGACATCAGGTTCACCCTCTTAAAAGGGACCCTATTTATCCCAATCTCCCACACAAGTTCAAGTCAAGGGCTGCTCTCCTAATACATGCAATAAATCAGAATGTCGGGTCACATAACTGCTAGTGCATGACTCAGACGCACAGTTTTTCAAAGACAAGGTATGCTCAGACATTTTGAGGGAGGTCTGTTTGAAACCAGTATAAGGCTTGTGTTGTTGAAGAGTTTTTATTCTGTCAACAAAGGATAAAACAAATAAAACTAATGAATAACAGTGATGTAGTGACATTCCATACTACCTTATTACAATGAATGCAGGCTTTGTACAGTAACTTGAAAAGGAATTAGACTTCTGTAACGTCTTCACTTGTACCACAACATGTACACTTTGGAGTATATCACTGCCAGCTCTGCACAACTAAAGACTGAAATGTTTGTTTATTTGCTGCCAAAGAGCTCAGTCAAACTGGATAGAAAACATCTGTAGACATACATTTTCAAGTCTTGTTATTGCTTCTCAGTTGGATTTAGGTCTAAACTTTGGGTAGGCCCTCATCGCAAATCTTTTGCAACCTCTAGGAGGCATTTTCCATTGACCTGGTTCCAGAGTTGGTTCGGTGCTAGAGTCTGACTTAGAACTGGTTCTTTGTTTTTCCACTGCGCAAGCAAATGTTTTTCGGTTCGGAACGTGTGCTTAGCCAAGCACTAACACAAAGCTGGGTTAAACTGGTGCTTTCTAAGAACCAGTTTCTACCCCTCCCACAATGTTGACGCAACCCAGGTGTGCTGGGCAGGACTACTTTAGGTGAAAGAAACAACTGGCAATTTGTTCTTCGCACAGCTTCGCAAATCAAGGGAAAGTGTGGAAGCACAACAGCAGCATTCGAAACAGCAGGATGGCATTCGAAACCATGTTTCACAGTGTACTTAAGCTGACGTTCAGTTTTAGTTTTCTCCCATGCAGTTTTGTATGTAGAAAAAAAACTGAATTTTTTATGGCTTGCTTTCAGTAATAGATTTGTTCTTACCACAAATTGTAAAGGGCAAATTTATGGAGTGAAAGACAAATAGCTCTAAAAAAAAGGCTAATCTAATCTCTGGACTCCCTGCATCTCCACCAGCATTCTTAGCGTTACTCCAGCGTTACCATCTTAAGTTTGTAGTTGCTTTCTCAGGATGATGGATTGAATGGCTTGAGGTGTTGTTTTATAACCTAACCACCACCTGGCGCTGCTGCAAGACCAGTTCCAACCGCTTCTTCCACCTTGGGTAAAAAATGCAACGTTGATGTGCTATGTCCACAAATAACAGAAGCCTAAACGTTTTCCGCCATGTTGTGGAGTTGCTAATGGTTAGCTTCTACTAGCAGAGACATGCGGTGCGCTCTCCTAGCAGCAGAATCAATACAGCCTTCCTGTGGGAGGTCGCAGGCCAAGGTAGGCAAGACCATGAATTCAACATTTTCTTGTGACATAGAAGGGACTGACTTTGCTACTTTTTGGCCATCTATTTGCTTTCTGTGGCTAATGCAGGCAATGGGAGTTGGAGGAAATGTTCACATGCATATTCAACTCAGATTGACCGATTGTATTTCAAAAAGAACATGTATTCCATGGTTTTTCAGTAAACGACAACTTAAACTAATTAAAAGACATATAAGGGCAGTTGGATGACCTTGATATTACTTCTGGGTATCTAAGAAAAGGCCGCTGATTGTTTTGGCACACCACACATTTCAGATTTATATCTGTAAATTATTTTTTCTTTTCTGTTGAACTTTAAATTCTGCACAAAATTCTAAAGAAAAAAAAGAAATTAAAATTTGTGTTTGTAATCTGATTGAATGTAAACAAAATCATGGTATGGCTTATTTTTGCATAATTTCTGTTTTGTATACACTAAGCTGTGCATCAAATGGTTTACTTTGAACGGTTTAATACTTTGAGCCTAAAGAAATCAGCTGGGGATGGTGAAGATAGAAAAGTATTGACAAAGGTATCTACAAGCTTTTTTCCTAGTTATTTTGCTGAAATTAAATTGGCTGAGAGTGCAGCCAGGCTGATGTTTTTCAGGGATTTGTTTGGGCATTGACAAGAGGCTTGCCAATAACTTTTGAATTTACTTTAACTGACCATCTTAAATCTGAAAGAAAATTTCATTATAGTAGAACTTTATCAGACAATGCTGTAACAATTTTTAAAGAATCTGTACCATTCTTACTTTCCTCAGTGTCTCAGAGTAACACAGTGGATGGCAGCAATTCTATCTCTAACCCTTCAGAAATTGATGGTCTGGTTCACAGCGTTACGTCCTCATTGCGTTTGGCATTAGATAGTGTAGCCCCCTTAAAAAAGAAAGTGGCTAGCCATAGGAGGCTGACTCCTTGGTTTAACGCAGAGTTGCGTACTTTAAAGCAGAATACTAGGAAGTTGGAGAGAAAATGGCGCTTTACACATCTAGAGGATTCCTATTTAACCTGGAATAAAGTTCTCTTATATCGGATCTTCTGTTCCTTCTGTGTTCTGCTCTGTCTTCTCAAACCCCCAGACGGTCGTGGCAGATGGCCGCTCCTACTGAGCCTGGTTCTGTTGGAGGTTTCTTCCTGTTAAAGGGGAGTTTTTCCTCTCCACTGTCGCTACATGCTTGCTCAGTATGAGGGATTGCTGAAGGATTGCTGTGGTTGGAAATCTGCCCAACCTCACGCCAATGACTGACGCAATCTGCTGGGATTCCTTAAATAGGAAACTTTTTAACTGATTGGAATGTTTGTATAATTGTATTGAAATGACTTCTTGTTAAGTGCCTTGAGATGACATCTGTTGTGAATTGGCGCTATATAAATAAACTGAATTGAATTGAATTGAATTAAATATATTTAGTGTCTATTGAAAAAAAGGTTTACAACCTGAAACTGAATAAAACTTAGATTTACAACAGCTTCAATTTGGATGAAAAACATCAGATTTATGCAAGGGAAAAAAACTTCCAGCAACCTTCACTTTAGTCTGAATCTAATGGGTGGATCAAGATTAAATCACTGAAAGAGGAATGTGTTACAGAGTTTTAACTTCAGTTCTAACCTCAGCACACAAATGTGGTCTTCATACCCTGCTGCCCCTCATCTTTTGGCCTCTCACAGCTCTATCACATATTTATATTCATGAGCCTTTGCAGCAAATGGTAACCCCATAGTTACGCTCCTACCACTATCACTCTCTGCTAAATTAATATTAATGCATGTGAGCATTGGGTTCAGTTAAGTTGGGAAATCATATTAAATTTATTCCTCACAGGACACAAGTCACTGTGATTAAAAGCCACAACAGTCATGTTATGCCCAATAAGGTTCTTCGGGCCTCCAGCTATTTCCAACCTATATGGACTAGATGTGTACCTTTTAAAAATGAGGAAAAAAAGCTCAATGCAAGATGTAAAACCATACTACCAAATTAGTTAGGGTTATTAACTTGCAGGAGACAGATCACCTGAACACAGTATCCTTCTTGAGCACCTAATTTTAACAATTAGCAGATTGCTTTGGGGACACATTCGGTACTGAGCCGCCAACAGCTATTAACATAAATCAGTTATTGTCTCTGAACAAATACTGCAGACGGCACCCTTTTAAAACTCTTGTGCTCATTAATTTTATCATTATCCCAGCCTCACCAGATCTACCCGTTCCCATGCGGGTGATGGATGTGGTCAATGCTAAACCACATTCATCTTGCCCCACCGTTTCTCGCACAGATCGAAGCCTTGATAAGCTGGAAGTCCAGCCTGTTTATTAATAGAAGTGAAACATATGTGCTATGCAGATTACACTGTTTCACGTATGCAAGTGCGCTGCTCACCTTGTTTGGCTCTGCAAGATATCCTGTCAGGCTGCAGGATGTATCCCTCTGTGCAGCTGCATCTGTATGACCCATAGGTGTTCGTGCAGGTTTGGCTGCATGCACCATACATGGCACATTCATCATGATCTTATGGAAAAAAGGGAAGAGAGTCATTTGTAACAAATTAGGTGTTCTCAAACATGACCCAAATACATAAAGTAAAGCTAATGTGGCCTCAGTCTGGCGCCTCACGTATAATTACTTCCGTTACCAATAAGCCATCTTTCGAGTTGTAATAGCCAGCAAACCACTCTTTAGCACATCTTCTCCAGCCCAATCAAATGCAGGAAGTTGGGCTACTTTGATACACTTCCTCCACCAGTATAATCATGCAACTATAATTCATATCTTCAACATGAGGCATGTGCAAAGTCCTCTCTTTCTGCTGGAAACATGGCCTCTGGCATGTGTGAAGAGCATTTAAAGAGAGAGAAAGAAACACACAGACAAGCAGTGTGCTGTATATATAATATGTGCATAAATGTGTATGTACTCTGGTGTGGAAACGCTGCGTGCATGAGGCCCTCCCTGCAGACAGCTGGTTGTCACATACCCTGCAACTCCTACCTATTCATCTGAAAGAAGTCTGGATAAGGACAGAGGGAAAGAGTGTTGTTGGCAGGCAGGTTGAATTTTCTTTTGGGGGGGAATGGCGAGGGTTCCATGGTATGAGGGGCCCTATTGTCTATACAGATTCTTACCTCTGCAGCTCGTCCCATCCTCGCCAACCTCAAAGCCGTCGGCACAAAAACAGAAGGTGCCGTTTCTCGTCATAACACAGCCGTAACGACACCGGAGCTCGTGGCAGGCTGACAGAAGCTCTACAATTGGAAAGACAAAGAGTCAGGTGCTCAGGTAGTGGTATGAAAGGATTTTTTTTTAATTAAGCATTTTTCTTATTTTGTCTTTCCCTCCTAAAAGTTCCCTTCTCATTTAGGCAAAAAAATGCAAAGCTCACCATCACAAGTTCATTTATTAAAAGAAAAATTTTTTGTGGAGGTTTTATTGTGTTTCTTTCTGCTAATTATGGCTTGCAGTAAATAAACCAAAAATATGGTCAATCAGAAAAGTAAGAAATCACATTTCAAAAATTTACGACAATGTTTCAGTCATCTTAATCACGGGTAAACCAGCTTACTTGAAAAATGTTGTACAGACAGTAACTGACACCATACACAAGGAGGGTCAGCCGTAAACGATAAAGAAGCTGGTTGCTCACAGCGTGCTGTATTCAAGAATAGAATTGGAAAGTTAAGAATAGGAAAGAAGTGTGGTAGAAACCGGGGCATAAGCAATTGTAATAACCTCCATGAGGAGAGAATTTGTGAATCAAAACCCATTCAAATGTTTAGGGCTATTTCAGATGGTGTGGACTGCAGCTGAAATCGGTGCTTTAAGGGCCACCACACACAGATGTATCCAGGATATGGTCTACAACTGGTACAACTGTTGCATTTGTTGTGTTAAACCACTCCTGAGCCAGTGACAACTGGACTCCACTGTTTCTCACTGTTTCATAGTCATGTTTTTGGATAAAGGTTCATTTTGCATCTCATTTGGAAATCAAGGTCCCAGAGTCTGGCTAAAGTGTGGAGAGGCACAGAATCTAAGCTGCCTAAAGTCCAGTGTACGGTTTCCACAGTCAGTGATGAGCAGGAATCATGTCAACTTCTGCTGTTGGTCCACAGTATTTTATCAGGTCTAAAGTCGCACGAGAGACACTGAATTTAACCTGAAGGTCACTTTCAGCAGCTCTAATTGGAACCTGGGCTCCCTAATACCTCAGCAGAGCCACAGGCTCATCATCTTCACGCCATGTCACACTGAAACAGTAATTCATGCAAATGGAGCCCTGACGTATGGAGTGCACACAGTTTACAGTACATAGGCAAACTTTTTAGTAGAAAGACAATTCCATATTAAAAATCCCTATTTTTCATTTGTTTTAGTTAGATTAGTTTTGTTTGTTTTTGTTTTAAATTGGTCTTTCATTGTAGTCTAATGTTCCTATAATATGAATTATGGGTTTTCAACTTATGTGAGCTATAATCATATTTAACAAAAATAAAAACTTGAAACATATCACTGTGTACAATTACTGAAATAAATTAATCTTTCAGTTATAGTCTGATTTGTTGAGATTTTTTGGTAACTACATTAAAATTAAATTTAGAGTATTAATAGTTTTTCATGCAAATGTCAAGTATGGAATCAATACAGTAAGAAACTATTAACAGCTGAAAGAAATGTCATCCCTATTAAATGTTCAACAGTACTGTCAGAGGAAAAAAAAACCTTCAACAATCCCAAAGTGCCGGCTTTATAACTTATATTAATATGTCAATCAGCTGTCTGAGCCACGATTAAAACTTTCTTCCCGAGACTGCTTGTCAAATCCTCATCTGACAGACTGAATAACAGTGTAAGACTCTTTACGAATTGCGAACATTTTCATTTTATGTGTATTTTCAGAATACTGTAATTGGGGATATTGCTCTGGAAACACATGAACATCTAATTCTGGAATGATGAATATTTAGCAGAACAAATCAATACACGGAACAAAAGAGCAAATTAGTTTCAAAACAAAGCTTTAACAACACAAAGGGGGCTGAACTTTCATTAATGTCATCGTACAGCTCAGTAGAGACAGCTGCATATCATTTTATTTCTGTGGTCTTTCTGGTTGCTGTATCTAAAAAAATTAATGAAATGTCACAGCAGTAGATCAAAGTATTTCATGACAGGGTGTTGTTACATTCAAAGTGATACAAGGAAAAGGCAATCACAGGCTTAGTCATTATAACATAGTGAATGGAATTCTTTTTTTTCAACTTTATTCTTAGCAGTTGAATTGTGTGCTGTGAGGGGAACTTTTTTAAAAGAACGAGCCATTAATTGTCACTGTTTTCATTATAGGCTACAATACATCTTGACTAACTACTACATGAAGATGAATGGTGTGTTGTTTGGGATATTCCATCTCAGTAAGCACTTAAAGAGACCAAATTATTGACTTAGAATAATAAAAAACAATTTACCGGGTCTCTAATGAAACGGTGACCTGTCAACAGTGCAACATTCCTTACTCCCTTTGGCTGATGGGGAAGGGTCAACCCATTTCAATTCCCTTAATTTGCAAGAAAACATAATATTGTAAACAGATGAATAATTAAGGCAACACTACAGCACCTTCCCCAATTATAAGCAAAAATATTGAAGATATGTATAAAAGCAATGAAGTAATCGGTTGTTACAGAGACTGAACTTTATGGTTTTCCTTCACCCCTGAACTACGCATGATGGTTAGAGATACAGCTGGGTCAGAAGACTTGTTTGGCACAGTTCAATTAAGGCTATAACAATAAATCTAGTTTAGAAGATGAGGTAGGACCCAATATTTGGTTTGTAAGGAAGAGACTAGAAAAAAATAAATATCCATTTTTTTCACTAATAGAGTAAAGGTTTTATAAATCATAAACTGTGATTCAAACAATTGGTTATGAATGCAGAATATTTCCATCCAGGTTTGATTAGTCGAGGGACAGCAAACTTTTAAATCCAAAGAACCCTTTTTACTCTTGCTGTTAAAAAAAAAATGTCATTTTCTCAGGCCACAAAAACTGTTTGTTTGTTGTTGTTTTTGTTGGGATGAAGTAACAATATTAAAAAAATTTTAACAAAAATTGAACAAAGACATGAACATTCTTGAATGTAAAATAAAAAGGAAAAACAAATAGGTCATTAAAAATTTTTATTAATTGTGTCTGTAGTGTGATTTTGTTTTGTTGTATTTAGAATTAATACAAACGTAAGAAAACATTACAAAATTGCTGAAATTATCCGTTTCCTAACAATTTTGCTAAGAATCATTTCACAAGGCTTAAGCATTTTTTATGTCCTCTTTTATCGACAGAGTAAAACCCCAAATTCTGCCACACAGGCTTCTTCACTCCTTCAGTAAGAAGTCGTCATTACTCGACACAGCTAACACTCCATGGCAACAACACAAGAATTACTTCCTTTCTAATTAAAAAAGGAGTCTCATTCTTAGATATAATAAAGTGTATAAGAACTGAGAACTTAACACAAGATAATTACTCCCCCCCATTTGTTTTACGTTTTTTATTTATTACTCTGACTAGAAATCAGGGA
>OY747707.1:14224370-14414370 GCA_963556495.2 Valencia hispanica | reverse complement strand
AATTTAGTATAATGTAAGGCATAAATTTACAATATTAAAACTAGAAAATTCTCTGACATTGTAAAGTCAGAAAAAACTCAGAAGTTAAGTGAGATTGTAAATGTAGATATTTGTGACAAAAAGAGACAGAAGTCACTTAAGGTTAAAGTGGTGTTTTCATGAAATGCACATCTGGTTTTACGGAGTGTAAGTGGTATATCCGGGCTCTTTTCCAGTGTCAGAACGACGTCTCCCTGTTTAAGAAAAAACAGATTCAGACTGCATGCCTGATACAGTCTGCACCTGTGAAATGTCATTCTGATACAGGAAAATAGCCTGGATGTAGTATATCCTATTTTTATCATCTCAGAAGACATTTGTGACATTTGGTAAAATAAATGTCTACATTTATAATCTCAGCAGACTTTCTAACTTTACATTGTCCTTGTATGTCCTACTATATCCTAGTTTTAAAATAACTTTATCCCTTTAATCATGGAAAATTCTTATTTTTTTGCGAACTGTTTATAAAATTCAATGTGACCAATTGCAGAAGTGGTGTAATTAATAAATATAGCATCATATTACAGATATAGTCACATATCTCAGTTCAAATCTGCAGGGTAATGCCACATTATGTGTGGAAAAAGTTTCAAAACCTTTTATTTGAACAGGCCACCATGTGTGGCAGTTACTGTAAATAACGTTATTGTTTGCAGCGTGCATCTCGGTGCTTTGAAAAAAACTGCAGGTATCGTTGAGACAGAAATATTGAAATAATAATTTAATACATTTTTTTTTTTTTAAACAGGGGCTGGAGTTGTGTGTGTAACCAAAAGCACACGAGCATCCGCTTAAAATTACTCTACAAATGTTAACCATCTAAAATTTCTTCAAACTTTTTTAACACAGTTAACTTTAGCTTCAGTCAGAAAATATCTCATTGTATGCACAAGTGCCTTTTTATTACCATATGCAAATCAGATCAGATTTAGCTCATTAGCACCTCAGTCTTTTAAAATTAAAAAAGTTGACTATCTGCGCTGTGTAAAATATCGGTTACATAGATGCACACAGATGCCACTGTAATTAAATAATATTTCTCACTTGATGTATGAGTTGAATGCTATAAAGAATCTCAAAGTTAGTTCTATGCAGAATTATTTTAAACTTAATTCATTAGCAGCGAGCTTAACTCAGGGTTCTTTAATTAAAATAATCATTCAAACTCAGCCGCTTTGACTACGCCTATTTCTTTAAAAAATTTTAGACTTAAGTATTCATTTGCTGAAGATAATTACTTGCCACATTACTGATAGTGTAGGAAAGCTACTAGTACTAGAGATGATATGGACATATGATCAGTGGACACATGCAGTGTTTGTCCTTTTGCCTTTTTGTTTATTTTGCTAAAACAACATTGATGATTAACACTAGATGCAGAGTTTGTGTATTCTGACCGACTCCACTGCTGGAAACTTTACTTTAAATGACCCTGGGTGTGACTGTGGACTGGCTTTCCCACTCAGGAAATGGGGATGAGTAATCATGCAGCTCTGACATCTGCCCACAGTCTCAGCTGTGAACCTTCTACCCATTATCCACATTGTGTATTTCCACCTCTCATACTGTTGTGTCTCACAAAGCTGTAAATCTTCCAACACAAACAGGGATTCGAAACAAGAAAAAATAAAAATAATACCAGGTTTCTTTTTGTTTCTATTTATTTAAATTACATTAGAAATGTTATAACAATATAATCAACTGATAACTTCATTGTTAAGTAACTCAAACTTGATCTCTGTCCTGTGGCTCTTTTGAAATAATGGTGCAACGATCAAAAAGCCAAAAAATAATAATAGTGGGCGAAAACACATACTTAGCATGAAACTTCCACAAGAAAAGCAGCAAAACTTAGTGGGAAACAATGTTTTTTTTTTTCTGTGTACCCACACCTGGGTAAAAATTAGGGATGTCTGATATTATCGTCCTACAATCATTTTCGGCCACTATTGGCATTAAAATGTAATATCGGAAATGATCAGTTTTAGTTTTTACTATTTTAATGACAGTTTTCATACCACACACATACATAAAACTTTTCAGCTACTTCTCATCTCACTCAAATTGTCAAAATATGACAGATCCGATGTATAGTTTTTGAGTTTTTCTTGTTTGTTTGTCAAAACTCACAATATATCCTGTGGCTTTTGCATTTCTGTTTTGTGTCAGGATTTGCATTATGTGTTTTTTAATGTATTTGTATTTTTGTATTTGTATATTTGCTTTCTTTTTTTTTATGTAAATGTGTTTTGCACTTCTCAACCACCAATATGGCAATACATACCACAAAATGGCATGATACATTTTTAAGAACATACATATCTCTAATACTTTGTAAAACATCTTATCAACTCAAATACGGTGTTTTAGAGAGAGATTTAAGTTGATTTTAAAGAACCAGTTATTTTTTCTGTGGTTATTGTTGTCTGTATTGGTTTAGTGCTACCAGTCAGTGCATTTTTCTTTTAGATTTAGAAAGGAAAGGTGGGAGTTAGAGGGTAATTACCATTAGTAATGATGATCAAAGCAGTGACTATGTGAGGAACACAAAGCTGGACAGAGAGTAACTAAAGAAAAATGAAAAGAATAAAAAAGATTCAAAGAGGTTAAAGGTCAACTAGGTCAGAGGGAATACATGCTTGGCAGTGGCTTAAAAGTGAGCGAGAGGAAGCAGGGTGAATGAAAAATTAAGCAGAGGCTGAGGGGAGGATGTTTTAGTAGCACTGAAGCCATCTTAACATCACAGGAAAGAATGGTAGCATTTCAGCCATCTTGTAAAATGAGATGAAGGATAATTGTTGAGTGGAGAACGGTCGGAGTAACAGATATCAAACAAGAGAAGAGAAAAAACCCAGAAATTGCAATCAACATAACTTTAACATAAGTTGTTTTTTTGTTTGTTTGTTTTTCCAGTGGCAGATGAGAGCAACGTTGGATCCTTGGATGGAGGTACTTCTGGTGAGACATGATCAGTTTCAGACAAAACACGTGTCAACTGCAACTAAATAGGCAAACTGAAAAAAATTATATTGTATTGTTTTATAGTTATAGTAGATTGAAAGAATGTAGTTATTCACAGATGAGCAGATAAAGGTGCAGGGCTGTGAAAGCTTGCAATATATGGATGGAGGGAAGTCCGGTGTCCTGAGTCACTTTGATCTTCCTTTACATAAATTTGTACAGAAATAATATGTTTCAGGGTCAGAAATGGTAAATTTTTAATTAAAAAATAGATATACACATCTTTCTTTCATTACTACCCTTAAAAGTGTTTATGAGGGAAAGCAGCAGACGGCTAGCCTAAAAATCTAGACAAACTGTAGCAGTAGCAGAGATTTTGCTCTGCAGGTTGGTTTAGCAATGCTCCATTGTAGCCTCAGCAGCTCTACCATTGGCTCAGCTAAGTGTAGGAGGGACAAGTCACAGTGCTCTATGTCTGTAGAGAGACTTTGGGCAGACATAGCACCAATACGGTGCAGGTACCAGATTTCCTTGGTGGGGGGCGGCTGTGCTTGCCGATAACGTCACACTCCGGGCCTCAAGGGCTGGTCTCCAGCCAGTTTTAGATGAGTCTATGCTCCAACACAGCATATCAAAGTTCAGCAGAGGCCTGCTAATAAGCCATCATTTGATTCAGGTGTGCTGAACCAGGGAAATAACTAGAAAATGCAGGAGTTATTACACAAGGTAAATAAATACATGAACAGGTATTTCAGCTAGCTTTAGCTTTTTAGTTATTTTTGCCTTTATAGCCAAAATGAACATATTGAATGAAGTATTTTCACGTTGGTCCACATGTTCATGATTAACATACCAAAATAGTGTATGTTATTGTTTGTCAACATGCTAGTGAAATCCCACAGGTTACCTTTAGTATTTTAGCTAGTATTAGCCTTGTAGTTACTTTTAGCTCATACCATTCTGCTAACACGTTAAATTAATGTTCTGTCATCACACTGACAAAGATACAGACACAGGCCATCTTAGATGAGCTTTGATGCTCCATCCCAAGGCCTGCTAAACCTAACCTGGCAGCAGAACCTCTGATTTGGGTCTGACTGATACGCACCATGTTACAGGGGCCTTGTAAATGTCCTGAATTTTTTTAGTTGAATGTAAAAGTGCATGATGAAGCAATTCAAAAAAGATTGAACAAGTATGGATTGTTTAGAGAAGACTGCCTGGAGGAAGCCTTTCCCCAGAAAATGGCAGCACAACAAGTGTTGCAAAATTGCATCTGAATTAACCGTAAGGCTTCTGGAACATTGTCCTGTGAACAGATAAGACAGATGTTTGATCAAACCAAACACAGCATACCAGCTTATACCAACGGGTGTAGTGCTAATGATTTGGGCTTGTTTTACAGCACTATGACCTGGATACCTTGCAAGCATTGAGTCAGCCATGAACTTGAACTCCTAACTCTGTATACCAGTGTGTTCTACAGTCTAAAGTGCTGCTAACTTGTCCAACAGATGAAGCCTGACCAAAATTTGCTCATGCATGTATTGGAGCAATGTTGCCATAAGTAAAATGGGTAAAACTTCCTTCACACTGATGTGAGAGATTGATATGATTGATATGGTATGATAGTGTAAATCAATTTCCCTTTTGATGCGTAAGTCAGATTTACCTATTCATATTTGCTTTTTCATCTGGTCTTTTCTGTCCCCTTTAATTATTTGCTGCTGTAGACAAAGTGAATTACTTGAAGAGGGGCACAATGTATGTATGTTATACATATGGAAATTCAATTGATAATTTGTTGTGCAAAGAGAGTTGTCATTCCTCCGTGACAGACACAGACATTTTTAGGTATTGAAATGGATGAATTATGGAAGGACACACTCATCTCAAAGGAAATCTCAGGTGCACACATGGCTGATGCTTCTTCAAGAGCTCTTGCTTTAGGAGCCTGCAGACGTATATATATTTTTAAAGTTTGATCTCAAACTTTGCTCTTTGCCTTGAAGTCTCTTCCATTTCATTTGTAGCTACTTGAATGTAAGAGCACTCTTCGTTGCACTCAATATGAGTCCCTATTGCTGCATGCCACCTTTTTTTCTTGTCAATCAGCCTGTTTCCCACATTCAGCTGCGCCTCAGTTTTAGACATGGTGGTACAGACTTTTATTATGGCTATACTCTTTCTGTAAGGCTGCCAGCATGGTAAAGTAAGGAGCATAAAAGAAGAAAATGTGGGGAAAAAAGCCAAGCTGAGTTTTATTTTATTACAGCAGAAATCCATAAAACATACGACTTTTCGTTCCCTTTCTGTAAAAAACAGTTTTTTCCTTATGTTTTAGTTACTTGCCTGACTTCAGAGCTTGCAGGGCTTTATTATAGCTGCTAGATATATAGACGAAGGAACATCATACAAAACTGAGCAGCACAGAAAATGCTTAGATGTGCAGTCCTTGGCCATTAGCCTTTGATAATATGCAAAAAGAATATGTTTAACCTAGGCTTTATCATCTGTGTTATAGGCTATTAACTGGTGTAAAATGAAACTGTATTAATGCCATGTTTTATATTCATATACCTGGAGAGTATTTTTTTCCCTCTCTGACAGCATGTAATTAGGGTAAACAGTGTGACTAAATTATGGAGCATGAGCACATTTATTTATTTTTGTCCTGAGGCAACTAGTGATTTCTTCAGTTTGTTCTGCTTTATTTTACTTTACTGCAGCTTGTTTTCCAATATTCGCATGAAATTAATAGATCAATTGGAGGAAAAGACCCCTTTGAAAAAATTCTACTAATATCTGTTATCGCTGAATATAAACAGACCTGATCAGTTTTGTTTGATGTTGCAACTAAAATTACATTCAATCACTGGCAATCCAACTCAGGACTGCCATGTCAAGGACTGTAGCCTCAGAATATGGGGTGCCTGCCCTATCATTGAGCTACATGACGCTTTATGACTTTCTAAAATATATTATAGGTGAAGGGATTTTCTTGCTTATTCAACTTAATTGATGCATAGAAACTGGGGCGCAAGGTGCTCGCGCGAGATGCAAAGTTTCCGTGCTGCCTGACCAGAGAGTGCATCGAGGCATCAGAGTGCAGACCGCCAGAAGCTGGATTTACCGGACTGAATTTGCAATAAAAACGTGCGTCCATGTCACGAGTCAGACCCCTTTCATAGAGCAGCTTTCCTTATATACCCTAAATTAAATGGTTACAAAACAAATCTTATTCATCTGATGTCTGACTGAATTTCACATACCCCTATAACATGTCAACTTGTGATTGGAGGTCATTTTGTAACCTGTCAGAAAATGGCTGCAAAACTTGATATTGCCACCTATTCGCCTTTCTTGGTATTGTAGTTTCAAAAGTCAAGCCTGATCCACAATCATTTTGACCCTGCGAATGTGTCCACGCTACAGATTACCTCCCCCATCGACCCACCCACGTACCCACATAACAAAAAAAATTAATCAGGCTTTGGATTTTTTTTTACTTTGGCTTCTTTGCCCCCCCAAAAAACCTCAAACAAAATCTTGGCTGTCAATCATGACGGAAGAATAGACAAGTTGAGTTTCTATTCCCCCCTATTCTGGGGGAGGACCCCGAACCCCTCTTCGAACCCGAAATCTTGGAAGGAGCACATATCCATAGCTCGTTTATGGTTACATGATGATTTCCACTTCCAGAATATGGTATTTTTAAATACGCCTAGTAGGGCTGGACAATAATTCAATATCAATATATACCGCAGTATACTTTTATTCAATAACGGTGATATGAGTTTCAAACACATTTCCGGTAAATCGATATACATTACAGTAATTTTTCAAATTTTTTATTTTTTGGTGCTCCAGTGGCCTTTATATGACAGTTACTTGACAGGAAAGGGGTCAGAGAGAGCAGGGAATGAATATACATTACAGTATATAATTACAGCGTTTCACTGACTGACGTTTCACGGCGTTCACGAGTGCAGCCGATTCAAGCCGAACAGAAAGAGCCACGACACATTGGCTAAGTGAGTGATGACGTACACCACAGACAGGAGCCCGGCAGCAGCAGTTGGCTGTGCTCAGGACGTGGTAGACAGATAAACTAGGCTAATCTCAAGGAGGCAGGCTTTATCAACAAAATGAGTGCTCCTAACGAGTTGAGCCGAGTTGAACGCATGGACAAGACTACAATGCTTTGGGCACCGACTACACTCCACTATTGAGAAGTTATACGGTTAAAACACATCTGAGTTTTATGTTATTTTGTGTTCGGTATGATGATTTATTACTAAAATCATTTATGTAACAAATACAATATGCTTCACACAAAATAGGACGTTTATATCCAAAGGCACTACTTTTTATATAATTTTTAATGTGTGCAATTTATGCATGCTATATTTGTTAAATGCCTTTTAATACGTATGCGATTAACCATCTGTTGTGGGCATTCTTGGCAGTTTTTCCGAGGCTTTTATGTCGATATCGGAATTATATCGTATCGACCGAAATTAAGAAATATATTGTGATATAAGTTTTGGCCATATCGTCCAGTCCTAATGCCTAGAACCTATCCCTTCCATGTGTCTTTCAAAAATGGTTTTGAAAAGGTCTTTCTTTAACCCATCACAACCCATCCTTTTTATAGATCATCAATTAAGACCAGCTTACATACATTTTTGAGATTTTATTGCCTTGATCACACTAATACTAACCCACAAACAGAAAAAATATAGTTCTTGCAGAACAACAATGGTCAAATGAGATTGATGGAAATTTAAACTGTGAAACATCTGGAGTTTTGAAATAGTTCGAAAACCTGTTTCATTCTTTTCTACTGAAATATTCCTGCTAAATTTCCTGAGAAGCCCCCAAAAGCTGGTTAATGTACATATTTTTCCCGAAAGCCAACTTTATCATGCTGTACCTGTTGCATGTTAATGTGTCTCCCGCTGTATAACGGGACACAGTCTAGCGAGATGTTTAACAGTGTGTGCTTGCAAGCATGGCACAGTTTTTTTTTCCTTCTGACCTCTTTTTTTCCTTTCTTTGCACTAATGTATTTTTTATGAGAACCGCATCCAGTAGCCCTGTGCTGGGATGTCGGGCTTCTCCATGGATACAATAAGAGATAGGAATGTTGGGTGGGATCCTGGAAAATATGCGATTTTGAGACAATGACTTCTCGGAATACTGCTCTCAATTTCTGCAATGGTTTGCTCTTTCCACCACTGGGCATCCACACTTTTGCAGACATTCACATAACCACTACCATGGTAATCTGACGGTAATGGAAAGTCTCCATCTTCCTGTGGAAAATGTAAACTTTGGGAGATTTCACATTATAATTTAGCAAAAGCTAAGATGCAAAACGATGGAATCTGGGAACTGTTTATAATACTGTATGTCTGCATGTGGGAAAGACACTCACTGAAAGTTGCATTTTTTTGTAGCCACCAAAAGTATGCAATAAGTGTCTGGAAACTTTCTTTTGTAGATTTAAAAAATAAAATTAGATACAGTGAAATGGAGTCTTAACAAACGGTGTCTGATTTCATGGTCATCATCTTTGTGGCAGCAGAGAGAAAGCTCCATGATTAAAATATTTCATGATATCAGCTGGGAAAACTGAAAGATGAAATACAGTGAGGAGACTCTTTCAGGTCTTAGGAATTTATTGGATGATAATGAACTAATTTAACAGAAAAAAAAGGTTGGTATATTTCACTCTTTGTATAAAGAAGTTTTAAAACAAAGGGTTCCCCTTTTTTGTTACATTAGTAAAACAAAATTACTTTTCATTGATATTCAAATTTAATGATTATGCACCTGTATTTAAAACAAAGAGATTTAAAGATTGCATTATGTTAGGATAATTAGCATGATTGAACTATTTTTACTTGTGATTTTGTTGTTTCAAGATAATGAAATAATTAAACTGGTATCAAGCTCTTGTTATCATAAGCTAATCAGTTAAATAACACTTTTTTAGATGATTTAGGGTCACATGTTTCTATGCATGACATTTGGGTTTTTGTTTAAAACCCACAGACACTTTATACAGCTTTCTTATCACATAGCCAAAGCCATTGCCCAGGTGATGAATTGAGATGATTATAAAAACACATTAAAACATATGACATTCCAGCTATTAATAATTTCCTACTCAAAGCTCTAAACAGCTCTGAGTCCATTACTACACCCAGATTTCAGGCCTGATCAGTAGTTTCTAGCTGTATAAACTGAAGCTGTGTGCCGACTCTTGATTGTTTTTCTTTAGGTCCAGAAATATTTACTTCAGTTTTCTTTCTATTCAGCTGGAGAGAATTAAGGCACATCCTTCCATTGATTGCTTAATGCATTCACTAAGGGTTTAGATGGGTTCAAAGTCACCTGGTGTCATTGTAATGTAAAGCTGAGTATCAATTCCATAGTTATGGTAACTAATTTTATTGGTTGTGATAATATCGGTTAGCGGGAGCAGGTACTTATTAAATTGGAGGCAAGGCAATTTTATTTGTAAAGCACACTTTCAACAACAAGGTAAGGATGGAGCCCGGGGGATCCCCACATGTGATTTCTGTCTGTTCTGATGGGAAATTGCCTATTAACACAAAGAAGTTCCTGTTCTTCAGGTAAGACCCAAACCAGCCAAGTACTGTACCAGAGAGCCAGAATATGAGCCTAGAAATGTCTGTAATTTTGAAATGGAAATTGTGTAGGAACCCTGTATTTAATAGATTAGAACCAACTAGAACATCACAAACACTGCTAAAATGACATAAGCAAAACAAATGCAGCTGTGTTTTTTTCCCCTGAATGAGCAGGACATTCTGCAGCCCTCAGTGTTTGTGCGCCTTTGAAAATCAGTATGTGACAAATGGGTTCTTGTGAGAGAAAGTAGTTAGGACTGAATATCTGGCTGAATCACAAAAACAAGGGTTCGTACATGGTTCTAAATTCAATTGAAGAATTAGTCATTTGTCTTTAGTGTTTTCCAGGTCTGAATAAGTGTGGAAAAATAAACGAATTGGAGAGATGATCATGTTTCTAGTTGTTTTTTTTATTCTATTGCTAAATAGGGGGGCGGCTGTGGCTCAGTGGTAGAGTTCTCAGACCTGCGACCCCGTAACCGTATTTGATTCCAGCTTCCGCCTGCTACATGAAGTTGTGTCCTTGGGCAAGACACTTCACCTACCTTGCCTACTGGTGTTGGCCAGAGGGGCCGATGGTGTAAAATGGCAGCGTCGCTTCTGTGAGACTCCCCCAGGGCAGCTGTTGCTGCAATCGTAGCTTGCTTCCACTAGTGTGTAAATGGGAGAGTGAATGAATAATGGAGTTGTAAAGTGCTTTGAGGGCCTCGAAAAGTGTTATACAATTGCAATCCATTATTATTAAAGGAGAAAGGCCTGCTTTTCTAAATATATTCTTGATACATATTTTTCATAAAATATATAAGCCCCTAATAAGTCTCAGTTGCAGAACTCTGAATGGCAGATAAGCAAAAAAGGGTTGCACAGTCTAAAGCTTAATTTTCTTCAAATCAGTGTTTACAAGATTAGTGTTCATAAATGTATTTCTAAATCAGCATCTTGTTTCATTGAAGACAAGTTGAACAAGTCTCTTTATAATGTTTGAAAGGTTTGCCGCACCCCCAATTATTCATCTTTGAACACCAGCTGCTTTTGCCTTAATGGTTTTTGGAGGATTCAGGTAATAAAAGCATGACCCCAGTCCAAGCATTCATGGTTAAAACATAACGTGACAAAAAACGGTGAACCTGAATGTATTCCCCTTGAGCTTGATTTTCAGTTAAGTGCATTTCCTCTGTGGGGTCCCAAGCTGGTCTGTTTACTTCAATTACGTTCACCTGAAATTCAGAGGGTCCTCTGGCTGCAAGAGCGTTGCTCCGATCTGGATATACTCGGCCCACTGCAACAGCAAAGGGCAGAAAGCAATTAAAAACATTGAATCAGACCAATACTGCATTATTTTCAGATGGTTCAGAAACTATTAGTGTCTAGAAGACACAAACTATCACTCCAACTTGTCAAGAACCAGAGGCATCCTTATGTTACGACCCGGCTCAGATAGGGAAGTAACATAAACCCTGGAGTCTGGTGTTAAAATGGAGGATCAAAATAATTTAGTCAGAATAAAGCAGCAAAAACAAAATACACAGAACAGAAATGGTCTAAGAAGGTAAATTACAAAAGGTTTCAAAACAAAATGTGCCCCAAAACACAGGCTAAGGGAAGCCTTAAATAAAATACAGGGGCAAAACAAACTAACAATTAACCTAACTAAAATGAAGCAAAGTGTTGTCCAAACTCAAAGTACTGTAAAAGATAACACAAACAACTTAACAAGAGTACAGCACAAAATAGTCTAAAACTCTTAATACAAATCAAAGCAGGCTATTGGGTGAAAAGCAGCAAGGTGTAAGCTACCCCCCTGCAGGTGAGGCAGAATGTCTTTTAAAGGCAAGTGAGCCAATCAGCAGCTCCCAACTTCTCAATGAACTGCAGCTTGTCATTATTGCCTGCAGGATGAGGAGTAAGGAACAGTGTCTGCAGGAGAAGCAGGCGGGGCTTGACTTGCAGAGGAAACACAAATATGGTTAACAAAATACAAGGCCCCAGTAAAAACAGGTGGCCGTAACATGGACTCCTCAGCATGTCAAAATTCTGCAGAGGGCTGCTAAGGAACCATTATTTGATTCAGGTGTGTTGAACCACAGAAAAAACTAAAAAATGCCGTATTCTGGCCCATAAGGACTGACTTTGGACATCACTTTCTTAAAAGGAAGTATACTACTTCCGTTTTTACATAGATTTAGAAGAGACCACTGGTAAAGATATGCAGCACAGTCCTGTGACCTAAAGAAATACCTTGTGCATATTTCACTGCAGTTATGCTCTAAAGCTAACATTAAATTATGCATCATTCAAACCCAAAATCCTGGAGATCTGAGAATGTTTTAATTCTATCTCAGACCATAGGTGCTGTAAAATGTATTCACCAGTATTGAGTCCTTAAAAATGTTACTCCTTTAGCTTAAAGCCAAAGTTCTTCAGTTCATTTAATCAATATTTCAAGTTTTCAAAATGTATTTGAATGTAAGAACTTTAAAACACTAATGGGTTTTAGATTTTGTCTTTCCAAACAAATGTATTTTATTTCTGTCATATAAGTTATAGTTTACAGATAATATAAATTGTAGAGGAGTTTTAATGGGGAGATGACTGGGAAAATATTATGAGAATGTTTAAGTAGTAAGAAATGTTAACACCCTCGCAATGCAAAACTCCACATACAGAGGGGCAAAAAAATATTTGGCAGGCATCGATTGTGAAAGTTGTCTCAGTTAAAAAGATGAGAGGGGTCTAATTTTCATCATAGGTACACTTGAACTGTAAGAGACAGAATGTTAAAAAAATCCAGAATATCACATTGTATGATTTTTAAAGAATCATACAAGACTTGGCCATTCCAGAACCTTGCAATGCTTTTTACGTAGCCACTCTGTTGCCCGTGCGATGTGTTTGGGATCATTGTCACGCTAGAAGATCCAGCCACGTTTCATCTTCAATGCTTCCGCTGATCCATGGCACCATTCATCCTTTCCTTAATACGTATCAGTTGGCCTGTCCCCCTGTATTCACATTGGGTATGGTGTTCTTGGGATGCAATCCAGCATTCTGTCATGGTTTTAGGTATTGGCTTGACACATGCACGAAACTCTCAGGAGACCAGAAAGATTTTTAAAAGTTTACTAAAATTATGGTTTATATGGATCCCGGAACTGCTGGGGAAACTGCAAGGGACTGCTGAAGACTGGGAGCTGGATCAAAGAATAATAGTATTAAAGGGTTTTAGTTGCAGAGGTAGATGCTTACTGAGATGATGCAGTGAAAAATGCAAGAGGACGATCGGTGTGGAGGCTGGAGGTGAGCTGAGAAGGTGAGCTGTGGATTTGATACTGATAAGATAGATCTTATTGAATGAGTATCTTACAGAGAGGTGTTGGAGGGCAGACAGGAGGCACACTGATAAGGTTGATGAAGGATGAATCCAGATGGATGCCGGGGAAGGTGAGTGTGAGTGGAGCGATCTGCAGCAGAAGAAAGTAGACAGAACAAGGAAGCTGGAACCAGTCATGGAGAAGGAACCAGGTAATCCTTGAAAGGAGGTATGAGTCTGGAGACAAGGGATCTGGAGCTCAGGAGCCAGAGGACTTGAAATGAGTAGCTGGAGGAGGAGAACAGGGTGAAGGTAAGGCTCTGGAGTAAATATAGGAAATAATAGAGAAGCACAGGAGGCTTGATTACAACGAAGGACAGTCAGGCAGTGAGTGACTGGCTTCCAGCTCCCTTTCATCCTCCTGCTGATCTCTGATGGGCTGCAGGTGTGCAGAGGTGCACCTGCTAGTCCCCACCCACCAGAGCTGAGAAACTGGTGCCTCCACTGTGCCCTCCAGTGGATCACCTGTGGAATTGATGTTACTACAGTAACCACCACACAGACCATAACCCCCAGACTTTTAACTAATTCTTCCCTCTCCAAACACAGCGAGTGGCGTTTATATCAGAGTTCTATTTTGGTCCCAGCTAACCACATGACATTCTACCAACCCTCCTCTGAATCATCCAGATTGTCTCTGGCAAACTTTAGACTGGTCTGGACATGTGCCGGCTTAAGCAGGGGGACATTTTGAGCGCTGCAGGATTTTAAACCATGACGACGTAGTATGTTACTAATAGTAACCTTTGTTACTGTGGTCCCAGCTCTCTTCAGGTCATTGACCAATCCCCCCATGTAGGCTGTTTCCTCACCGTTCTGAAGATCATGTGTACCCCACGAGGTGAAATCTTGAATGTAGCCCCAGGTCAAGGGAGATTGTCAGTGATCTTGTATTTCTAGTAATAGCTGCAACAGTTGATCTCGTCTCACCAAGCTGCTTGTCTATTGTAGATTGGCTCATCCTAGTCTTGTGCAGGTGTACAATCTTGTCCCTGGTGTCATTGGACAGCTCTTTGGTCTTGGCCATGGTGGAGGTTTGAGTCTGATTGTTGACTGCTGAAAGTGTTGACAGGTGTCTTTTATACAGATAACGAGTTCAAATTGGTGCCATTATTACAGGTGGAGGACAGAAGAGCTTCTTAAAGAAGATCTAACAGGACTGTGAGGGCCTGAATTCTTGCTTCTTTGTACTTATTTTCTGCACCGTTATACAAATAAATCTTTCAAAAATTATACATTGTGATAACCTGGATTTTTTACATTCTGTCTCTCACAGTTGAAGTGTACCTATGAGGAAAATTACAGACCTCTTTAATCTTTGTGGAATAACTTGCACAATTGGTGGCTGCCAAATACTTTTTTGCCCTACTGTATAGTTCAGTGTCGCTTTTTTTTGGCATGGGGCCTAATCAACTACCTTGGTATCTGAAAAAGGTTCCTGTTGTGGAAATACACCTAAAGGACCCAAAAAACTTACTGAACATTTTTTATTTTATTTTAAAAACAATATGGACTTTTAATTTTGTAGTAATCCTCTAAAAAGCTGGCCAGTATGGCCAGTTTTCACATGTTGAATAGCTTTACTTGTTACCTTGATGCACTTAAGTGTGTTTTCTCATTCAACACGCAGTCCCACTTGCTCAGATGTGTGTCTGTACTTGTGAGTAGATGCTAGCCAAGTTTTTATAATGCTTTAAACCAGCATTAAATGGATGCATTGCTTCTCTGCTGTTGTTGTAGTTCTCTGTATTATTTCCTTTCTCCAAGAGCTCTATCTGTCTCTGCCTCCCTCTCATTCCCTCTTTTCTTTGCCAACGCCATTCAGGCTTAGCGTCTGGCAAACAGGCAGAGGAGCTTATAGGATGGACAACATCTCTCTGTGTGCATGTGTCAGGGGGTTCGTGTGATGCTGAGGGACGCTGGTGCAGCCTATTGTCTGAATCTCTCCCCAGTGGATCTTTGACTTTGAAAACCATCACACACTGATGAGGCGCTGCCAGATTTGTCTTTGGAGAGCTGCATTTACTCTCCGTCCCCCTTCTGCTTCCTCCTTTTCTATGATTGTCTCTTCATTTCTTTCCACATCTCTGTCTCTCACTAGCCTTTTTATTCTGGTCTTGTTTTGGTTTCCATTGTTTCCCGACTCCTCCGGCTCTTGTAGACTTTGCTTCGGATTTAACCTGAAAGCCACCTTGTTAGGACTGATGTGGATTGATGGATTAATTTGTCTCAGGGAGTGCAGCTCAATTTGTTCGCCTGTGTCGTCAGACACTACATGACGCCGGCGCATATTAGCTCTTCACAGCCAACATTAGATAAAGATTTCAAACAGCTGAACTAAGCAGTCCTGTTTTTCATTTCACCCCCAATACTTTATGGGTCTGTTTGCACGCAGGTGTTCAATCTTGAATGCATTCTCAGACTGCGTGCTCTTTACAGGGCATTTGTTGTGTGTTCATCACATGCGGATGTGTCACTGTTTCTCTGTGTGGGGTTGGCCGCTCCTCTGTATATTGAATGGCCTTTGACCCTTCTCCATCTCCCCCAGTAAGCTAATAAAGGTGAGAACCAATCAGGAGATGGTCAGTGCTGTCGTTTCTTGCTGTCACGGTCATTCATCTCTCTCTGGCTTTATGTAGTGATCACTGACATGTGCTGGTTTCTATTTTATATCAAGTTTGAGAGGAAGAAAGGCCATTAGTTTCCCTCAATTAACTGTCAGATAATATTTTGAAGGAAGTCAATATCTGCTGAATAAATGTACAGTTCTTTTGGTCTTTGAGATCATGATTAATTGCCTGGCAGGCATAGTTGTGTTCAAAATAATAGCAGTCCAACATTACTAACCAAATCAATCAGTTTTTCTGTAATGTATATTTCTAGATGGTGATCATTTTAGCTGTAGTAGCAAAATAGCATACAAATACACAAAACAGCCTTGGCATGCTGCTGATTCAGTGTAATTGACTCATTAATTAAAGGTTGAAGTGTTCAAAATATTAGAGTTCAATCAGTATTCCAGTTATTTTGTAAAACAAGGTTTAAAACAGGTGCTCCTTATTTAAAGATGAAGGTAGCAAATGCTGTATGTGCTGGTTGTAGTGCTTTCCCTTTGAACATCTGAGTAAAATTGGTAATTCTGGTTTGATACAAAAGGTTAATGGAGAGGGGGAACATGTAAAGAAGTGCAGAACATACAGTGGGGCAAATAAGTATTTGGCAGCCACCGATAGTGCAAATTGTCCCACTTAAGATGAGAAAGGTCTGTAATTTTCATCCTAGGTACACTTCAACTGTGAGAGACTGTGAAACAAAAATCCAGGAAGCCACATTGTATTATTTTAAAATAATGTATTTGTATAATGTTGCAGAAAATAAGTATTTGGTCAATAACAAAAGTTCACCTAAATACTTTATAATGTAACCTTGGTTGGCAATGACAGAGGTCAAACCTTTCCTGTAGGTCTTTTCCAGGTTTGCAGACACTGTAGTTGGTATTTTGGCCCATTTTTCCATGCAAATCTTCTTTAGAGCTGTGATGTTTTGACTTTCAACTCTCTCCACAGATTCTCTATTGGACTGAGGTCTGGAGACTAGCTAGGCTACTCCAGAACCTTGAAATGCTTTTTATGTAGCCACTCCTTCGTTGCCCGGGCGGTGTGTTTGGTATCATTGTCATGCTGGAAAATCCAGCCACGTTTCATCTTCAATTCTCTCACTGATGGTTTACTGCCCAGAATCTAATGATGCATGGCCTCATTCATCCTTTCCTTAATAAGGATCAGTCGTCCTGTCCACTTTGCAGAAAATCAGCCCAATGTTTCCACCCCAATGCTTCACAGTGGTTATAGTGTTCTTGGGATGCCATGCCACATTCTTTTCACTTCCCCAAAGAGTTCTCTTCTGACCACATGAAATTCTTACAGTCCTCCTCTGGATCATCCAGAAAAAACCTTGGACGGGCCCAGCTATAGGCTGGCTTAACCTCGAGAACTGCAGGATTTTAATCCATGATGACGTAGTGTGTTACTAATAGTAACCTTTGTTACTGTGGTCCCAGCTCCCTTCAGGTCATTGACCAGTTCCCTCCGTGTAGTTCTAGGCAGTTTCCTCACCATTCTCAAGATTATGTGTACCCCACGGGGTGAGATCTTGCATGGAGCCCCATGTTGAGGGAGATTGTCAGTGATCTTGTATTTTTTCCATTTTCTAATAATTGCTCCAACAGTTGATCTGTTCTCACCAAGATGCTTGCCTATAGTAGATTGGCTCATCCCAGTCTTGTGGAGGTGTACAATCTTGTGCCTGGTGTCCTTGGACAGCTCTTTGGTCTTGGCCATGGTGGAGGTTGGAGTCTGACCGTTTGGAGGTGTTGACAGGTGTCTTTTATACAGAGTTCAAACAGGTGCCAAGTAACTACTGGAGGATAGAAGAGCTTCTTTAAAAAGGAGTAACAGACCTGTGAAGGCCAGACTTCTTGCTTGTTTGTAGGTGCTAAATACTTATGTTCTGCACAATTTTTTTTTTTTTTTTTTTTAATTTCTGTCTCTCAGTTGAAGTATATGTTAAAGATTACAGACTTCTCTAATCTTTTTAAGTGGGAGAAGTTGCAAAATTAATGCCTGGCAAATCCTTTATTGTCCTACAGGGGGACTTCAGCTGCAACAGCAGCAAAGTGACAGGTATTTGAAGAATGTACAGTACAGTGTACAGTAAGAAGAGAATTACAACACCAAAGTGTTGTTAAAAATGGCATACTCATATTTGACAAATGTGCAACTCAGCTGGATAATTTAAAAACATTAAATGTATTTGTGCATTAAAAAACACCATGTTTACAAAACGGGAAAGATACAGTGGCTTGCAAAAGTATTCGGCCCCCTTGAACTTTTTAACATGAATCAATTTTATTGGAATTCCAGGTGAAAGACCAAAACAAAGTGGTGTACACTTGAGAAGTGGAACGAAAATCATACGTGATTCTTGATTAGCTCATCGAATAAGAAGATGCCTCTGACTGACCTATCAGTAAATGGGGCAACATTTTATGAACCACTGAAAAAAAGTTTGTTCTTTTTCGTTCCTCAAACCTGGAATTTAAGCCACAGTACACAGAAAGGTATGGTGGTACAGAATCTTAATTGGATTGAAATTTGGTTCCATTATTTTGAACAGCCATTCATGCTCGAAGACCCTCTACAGTGGTTTAATTAATTAGTGTGGGGCAAAATTCCTGTAAAAGACTCATCGCCATTTACCACAAACGCCTGTTGGCAGTTGTTGATGCCAACCGTAGGACAACCAGTTATTAGGCTTAGACGAGTATTAACTTTTGTATAGTTTTTTTGTTTGCCGTAAAAAAGTTTAAAATATTTATTTGAAAACTGCATTTTGCATTCACTCAGGTTATTTTGTGGCAGAATTAGATTGAAGATCTCAATCATTTAGGTTTGACCAAAAAAAAGCAAAAACAGAAGAAATATGTAGAAAAGTAAATTCTTATTTACAAAGGGGATTAATAATGTGCAACAAGAGAACTTGGGCTTCTGGAAGCAGCTTCTGGAAGAGAGGTTGGCTATAAATGAGAGGGAGGATTTTCTTGATGTTGATGGAAAGGAGCAAGCTTACTGTTAGCGGTGGAATGCCGATGTTTAGGACGTAGAGAGGACCCAGGTAGTGAATGATGATGTGATGGCCCTTGTTCCAAGACTTGTAGAGACACCTTATTGAACGGCGGAGGTACTGGAGAGCAGGCAGGCAGGTGGACACTAGAGATTGGTAGAGCTGCTGTGGATGTGCGTGGGAAGCAGGTATCGGAGGGGATCTGACCTGATCAGGTTAGGTAGAGTGGTCCAAGGCTGGTGTGTAAACCAGTAAGGGAGTAAACCTGAGAGGCACAGAAAAACAAGAAGTAAGCTGGGGCAGGGAGATAAATAGCTAGAGCTTGTAACAGAGAAATCTGCACTCATTGAGCAAACTAAGTTCGGCTTGATTCTATCGAAAAAAGGCTGATCATCAGGCAATGAGGGATCATCCAGTAGCTCCTTAAAAGCTTAATCAGGTGATTAGGTGATTGCAGTCAGGTGTAACGGCTGCAGCAGGTTCACCATGCCCTCCAACAAAGACCTACTGTTCAGGAAAAGAAAAAGTCTCCCAAGCATTCAGACCTAAACAACCCCACAAACCTAGATCCTGACAAAGATATTCTCTGACATTGTAAAGTCATACATTTAAAAGAAAATGTGACAAAAAGTCTTCTAATAGTTTGGTTAGGATGCACACCTGGATATTTTCCAATCTGTAAGTGGTAGATCCGAGCTTGTTTCCAGTATCTGAGCTACATCTCCCAGGTGCTGTGAACATGAGACAGGGAGGAAGAAGCTGCAAAATGGCTGCATTGAGTCTGAGAATATTATTATTGTTATTATTTTTACCTTACCACGAATATAGTTTTATTATAGTAAATCTATGCTATTTATCATGGACAATTATCCTTTTTCATTCTTGCAAATGTTAGAGTTTTTGACATCAGTGAATATCCAAGGTTTGTCTCAAAAACATAAAAATAATCTCAAAATTTCTGTGCAGGGGGTTTGTTGGATGTTTACTCCTCCCTGTCCAATTATTTTGTTTTTCCTTACTCTGCATTGGTTGAAAGTTAAAAGTGAATAAAAGTAAAAAATATAACTAACTGATTAAATAAATTTATCAGAAAAAGAGAAATTGCAGTTACTTTGAAGAAGGTTTTCGGTAGCTGCTTTGCCTTTTAACGACCATGTTGCTTCATTAATTATAACGCAGCCATGTGGAACGGCAAAATCTGATTTCTGTTTGGAAGTTGAAACCACTTCGAAACTCTTCTCCACATCCAACATCATTACAGAGCAGATACACATGCAAACTGACAAATATTTACACTTGAATCATTTCAAGTAAACAGCCATGTCATTACACTAAATACATAGTTTCATTGTTTATTATGGGAGGAACTCTGTATATATGTCTTTCAGTGCATTCCACCTCTGGGTTGGGTTGTATTAGGGATGTGATGTAATATATTTCATAAATATTAGCCTGTAACGCAGAGAGATTTCTACTTAAGGGAAAGCAACAGCAGCTGAATTTTATCCTAACTAAAACGCCAGTCTTCTCACTTTATTACTGCACATGTATAATGAAAGAGATAAAAATAGTTGCGCTCTTTATTGGGGGCCCCAGTGTGTTATTTAGTGCTCCAGAAGTTGGGGCTGCTGGTAAGTCTGCTGGCTTTGTAAGCTGAAGCCTGCTGATAAGCTGCTCCTTAGTGTAGTTTTGACTTTGAAAGTAGCCCATTGCTTTTTCTGCCAACAAAGTAGCTTTGGGATCGCTTGGCATTCTCTCTCTCTTTTTGTGGGTTTCTTTTTCATTTTTGATTTATACTTTCTTTGTCATTGTTCTTTTCCTTCTTTCCTACTTTTCTTACCTAACCTTTTATTGCTCCCATCCTTTCATTCACAGGATTGCTGTCTCAGTTTTTCTTTACCCATCTCTCATTGTTTTTGTTGTTCTTTACCCCATTTATTGACCCTGTGAATGTCCCCCAACTCATTTTAACATCCTTGTCTTTCTTGTCATTCCTCCCTCTCTCTAAAAGCTGCTTTATACTATCTTCTTGCAGTTGGGTCGAGTAATTACATTTCTGACACAAATCCTGCTTCTCACAGCAAAAATGTTTTAGAAACTGGGAGAGACGAGAGTGTGTGAGTGAATGGTCAGTGATCTCCCGGTGTTTGTGTGTGTGGGTGTGTGTGTGTGGGTGTGTGTGAGGGTTAGGTTGTTCAAAATTTATGTTTTTATGTTTATTCCTCTATTAACCAACCAAACGTCACATAGCTTATGAGGGCAAACCGAATCCTCCTTGGATTAAGATGCAGATGTCAGTTCACATGCTGGGAGTTCCTGAGTTTACTCACAGTTGACCTCACATTTTGAGAACTAAACCCTTCTTTGAAAAAACAAGTCATACATATTTAGTAGGGGTGTAACAGTACATGGATGCATGCAGATACATGCAGAATGTTTATGTCGATAACTTTTAGTACAATGCAATGTTCCACAGGAGAACTTTATTAATTGACACCAAAACAAAACAGAAAGGAATCCCAGCTATCACTAAACTTTGCTATTTGTGAACATTAATAGTTTTTTATGCAGTTACAGTAGGAAAAGAAAAATGGACTGGTTACAAAATACTTTTTCTCACTCATCTAACTCTGGGAAAGATGACAACAGACTGAATTTCACTTAGGGGTGGAATATCCCTTTGCTGGTTTCTCATGCAGCTACAGTAGGAAAAGAAAGATGGGCCAAACCTGAACCTTATCAGCAAATGCATCTTTCAACAGTAATAAGGTTCTTAACACGCTCTGCACTGAACTGAATTACTCACCTGAAACAATGTCAAGCTGAATGTAAACATCACTGATACGAGAGAAAAACCAGATGACCTCCACATGGCTACCAGTAGCATCCAATCAGCTCAAACTTATTTTTTGTATACAATGCAAGTCGATGGAATCCCCATTGATGAGAATAGATTTTCCCAACAGCTGCCCATGATGCATTCAAGTACAACGCGGAGACTACACTTTTGAAATTTCAAAACAACTCCAAAGTGATTTAGGCATGTTTTATTTTGAAATATGGGCAACGTATAATTTAAACATTAAAAAAACATTAACACTGACTGTAAAGTGGTTATTTTATTTTCTAAGTATTAAGTAATAGAATATGATGAAATCAAATTAGTTTCAGGAATTGAAAGAAAGGAATTCTGGAAAGGCTGCACAGTGGTGCAGTTGGTAGCATTGTTGCCTTGGAGCAAGAAGGTCCTGGGTTCAAATTCCGGCCTGGGGTCTTTCTGCATGGAGTTTGGATGTTCTCCCTATGCAAGCATTGGTTCCCTCCAGGTTCTCCGGCTTCCTCCCACACACAGTCTAAAGACATGACTGTTAGGTTAATTGGTCACTAAATTTCCCTTAGGTTTGAGTGTGTGCATGCATTGTTGTTTGTCTTGTGTGTCTCTGTGTTGCCCTGAGATGGACTGGTGACCTGTCCAGGGTGTACCCCACCTTTCGCTCGATGATTGCTGGAGATAGGGACCAGCCCCCCGCAACCTTGCAGGGGATGAACGGGTATAGAAAAAAGGGTTCTTTGTTTAATGCTGGTCAAAGTAAAAAAAAGAAAAGCCATATGCACCATTGTATTTATTTTCCTTGATTAAAGTGTAATGAAAACGTACTGAACTGTGACTTTAAAACCACAAATACGTACCAAACCGTGATTTTTGTGTGCTGTTACACCCCTAATATGTGATAACTTTGAAGATTTTTCACTTTTCATCACATTATAACTGTGATGGACCAAAACAAACTAATGCATAATTGTGATGTGGAAAGAGAAAAATACATGAATTTAAAAGAATTTCAATTTTTTTAAAATACGAAAACTGTGACATGCATTTATATTCTCCTTTACTCTGATACCCTTAAATTAAACCCTGTGCTACCTAAAATAAACTTACTTACCTTTAAGTATAGATAGAGCAGTTTTGTGAAGACCTCAGAGGTTTTTTTTTGGGAGCAGTGTATTGCAGTCTGAGGCCTCATCTGACATGACAAGTAAAACAGGTACTACCAATGATTAGAGCAGTGTTTCTCAAACTAAGCCCCACTAGTTGGGCGCAGAGGTATTGCAGGTGGGGCGTGACATCAATGGGATTTTAATAGTTTTCCCCCCTAGATTCTGTCGTTGTGAATGTTTCACTGCACTGTAAATTAAATCAACCAGCTGCCCCCTCCCACAAAATTAAACACACTCAAATAAATGAGCAATTGTGATCATCATTGTAAACAGAACCGGGACCTGAAACATCGGGCTGGGAGTTTGACGTCAGAATACATCGCAGTAGAACAAAACGAGCTGAAGTAGCCGCATTATCAGAGATTCCATCTACAAAATGTACAAATATCTAAAAAGATCAGGGAACGTTTCAGAGTCAGAGAAGTCACACGGTCAACCACGGAGGAAATACAGGGATGAGTATCTTGCTCTTTATTTTATTTTATTTTTTTTTTATTTTGTACTTTTGAAAGCTTTGTAAATTTGATAAAACTACAACTTTTATTTTCTCCAACTGTGAGCGGAAGTTCTGCATGTAGCGACTACTGACAGCATATATTTCTGAGCCGGTTTTATACCAGTGCGCAACCCCTTTTTCCAACTAATTTATACCCTTAAAAACTTGTAGACTAACTCGGCTATTTAAATAAATAAAACACTTAAAAAATCAGACGTGGTCACCATTCTGTTGGGCCGATAAAAGCATGGGGGTCTTGTGTATGCTCCTTTGTCCAAAGTGGGGAATGATAAAAAAAGTTTGAGAAGTACTGGATTAGAGAAAGTCTGTTTGTCCACTTGACTGTTCTATATTTTAGTTTTCTGTATGATTTCAATGTTTTTATGGTCAGAAATGTGCAAATACATTGAAAGAATGCCTTCGGTGGCGCTGTGTTACAAACAGTGAATGCAGCAATCAGGTGACACATACCTATTGCTGTCTCTCTTTATATCACCAATATACATGTTTGATTACATATGTACTACTCATCCTGTTTGTCCAAAATATTTAACAAATGTGTTGTGTGACATATTTAGTGTTTCTAATCGGCCATAAATGTGCAGTGAAAATGTGCATGGTGAGGCAGGAAGAACCGTCCTGCACTTACAGGGGGCAGTGCTGAGCCCTATAGGTGCAGTGGACAACAGATGCTCTTCTTCTATGTATTAAAAAGACCAAAAGAAATTTGGAAAAGTACAAAAATGTGGTCGGAATACAACTGTTCTGTTCATTCTTTACTCCACTAGCTGGGCTTTATGGAAGAATGGCTAGAGGAAAGAGATTGTTAAAATAAAGCCATAAGAAGTCCTAACTGCATTTTAGCTCAAGCAGGTTGGGGGACATAGCAGATATTAGGGAGAAAATCCTTTGCTTAAATCTAAAACGCTTTGTTTGGAAGAAAACTCACATCGAGTGTCACTATCAGAACACCCCCATGTCGAAACATGGTAGTAGCATCATCATGATGAGGCAATGCTTTTCCTCAACAGGAAAGCAGGGATATTAAGTAAGTGAAAAAAAGAAGTCAGCTCAGGCTGTTAGAAACTGCGGATATCTTGGCTTCTGGAGTATAAGACCTCTGATTAGAGTGGGAATAAATGAAACAATCAGTACGTTTACATGCAGCAAGAGAAATTCGAATTATTGCCTTAGTCCGACTGAAATCAGACTTTTAAAATGCATGTATACACCTTAGTCTGGCTGGAGTCAAACCGAACTGGATTTTCAGAAGCTCGACTACTGCAGCTAGATAATGCGGATAGAAATTCAAATTTCTCTGCGTGTATACTTTCGCCTTGAGAAGCCGAGCTATCAGGAGCTGTGCCCTGCCCCTCCAGGAAATGACGAGCTCGGAAGTCCTGTAATCAACAAAAAAAGCGATGTATTATGCTGTAATAATATGCTGTAATTGATGTAATACGATCAAACAGTACAGAATGTAACAAATGTACAGCGCGGCAGCGTTGTCGTCATCCATTTTTTTACTATGTCGGCTTCTCTTCCACAAGTGTTTGTTTACGCTGAGTGTGTGACACGAACCGGAAGAATGCCACACGAAGGGTTGCATGTCACCACCTACTGTCGCGGTAATCGGCACACTTCTTTCAATAATTCGATTTTCAGAGTAACATGTAAACTGGGACTCGGCTCACTGTAGGAGGGAAGTCTTTAAGGATTCAAGGAACTTTTATTGTCATACCATCTCACGTTACATGTGATGGTATGAAATTAGGACTCAGGTCCGGAATTATAAGCCATTTAAATTAAATTAGTGAAAAAAATTATTTAAATAAATGTAATAAATAGATAAAAATAAATGTGCTCTACAGGACACAGCTGGAGTTCAGCAGTCTAACAGCTGCAGGGAAGAAGCTGTTATTGAGCCTGGTGGTCTTGCTCTGTATGCTCCTCAGCCGCCTGCCTGAGGGCAGGGGCTGAAACAGGCTATGAGCCGGATGGGTGGAGTCCTGCAGGATGCGGAGGGCCCGTCCCCTGCATTGGGACGTGTAGAGGTCCGAGGTGGTGGGAAGCGTGCTCCCTACAGTCCTTTGTGCAGCTTTCACCACCCGCTGCAGAGCCTTCCTCTCAGCAGCAGTACAGCTGCCGTGCCACACAGTGATGCAGGTGCAGATGACACTCTCCACTGCACAGTGATAGAAACTCCTCAGGATGGAGCTTCCAAGTCCAGCTCTCCGCAGCTTCCTCAGGAAGTAGAGACGCTGGTGGGCCTTCTTGACCAGACGTGAAGTGTTGGCATTCCAGGTGAGGTCGTTGGATATGTGCAAACCCAGGTACCTGAAGCTGGAGACCACTTCCACAGCTGCTCCTCCGATGTACAGGGGAAGGAGAGGACGCTTGTCCCTTCTGAAATCCACCACCATCTCCTTGGTCTTCTTCACATTGATGCAGAGGTTGTTTTCTCTGCACCACTGCACCAGGTTTTCCACCTCCTCTCTGTATTTGATCTCATCGTTGTTGGTGATGCGTCCCACTACTGCTGTGTCATCAGCAAACTTAACTATATGACTGCTGGGGTGTCGGGCTGAGCAGTCATACGTCAGCAGAGTGAACAGGAGGGGGCTCAACACGCAGCCCTGTGGTGAGCCTGTCCTGAGGGTGATGGAGGAGGAGATGGTGTTGTGGATCTTAACAGTCTGAGGTCTATTGGTCAGGAAGTCCAGGACCCAGTTCCCCAGCGTGGGACTCAGTCCGAGGGAGGAGAGCTTCTGTACCAGCGTCTGTGGGATGATGGAGTTGAAGGCTGATTTTTTTAGTCCGATTACTTCAAAAAGCTCGATTTAGCTGTGCATGTAAACGTACTGAATGCTAGGCAAATCCTGGATGAGTTGATTCCTGGATTTGTTCCTGGTTCAGGTGTTACTGGAAGCTCTAATAAACTCTATTTTAGTGCCTAATCTATTGGATTATTCGTTGATGTAGGTCTATCAGACCGTCTTTCACATCACCCATCATCTGCTGAATTGAACCCTTGCTTTTGCTTACAATTCTTAATACAATACACCTCGGGCTGTTCATGAAAGTCCTAAAGCCCTATACAAAATATTGGGTCTAAATACTTGGAGCAAATGTATTTGACCTCATTTAAATGTTAAAATCAGTAAAGTAATTAATATGCACTTATGCAAAGTCCAGAAATCATAGCATAGCATTCATTTGGACATGTTCTCTAACAGGAACCCATATTTGTGCACTGATATTCTCACAATTACAGAGTGGGGATTGTTGCGTTGTTTGACCACAACTGCAATATTTTTTCCAGTTGAAAACAGATTTTTTTGTGCTGGTTGAGTGTGGTTAAATGCAATTACATTACATACAGAAAGTCATGAATTTGGAATAACAGCAGTGTCTAGGTAAAGACATAAGATGTTAGTACTCCTGTAAACTGAAATACTAAATAGATATACATAAAAGTACTATGTGATTGGTGCATGATAAATGAAGCGTAGTGGTAGTATGATGGCTTTAAAGGAGTCATAACCTAGTATTACCTTGGATACCCACACTCTATTATAGTCTTTCAGGCCCTTCTAAAAAAGAAAAGTTGAAAAAAAGTGGGGGGGAAAACCCACAGAGCTCCTCTGACCCTTATTTCTGAAAGCATTATTGTCTCGCGAGATCTGATGCGATATTTTGGCTGTCGTGGACGGGCATTGTAATAATGCAAATGAGCGGCGCGTTGACTGGTGGCATTCTAGGTCATTTGTTGTTTGCAAAGTAGCAGCCATTACCCGTGTTGTCCTCGAAGCTACTACTCCCGCTAGCATACAGTAGCCGCATTAGCAGTTAGCTGCTGTTTGTTACACAGTAGAGCAATAAAAACACAGCGTTACCGTTTCAATTGCAGGCAAGTCTCTGATTGTTGGAAAAGCCTCTTTTTCCAAACGGAGCTCGAGTTCGTACTTCGAATCGAAATTCAGTAATGGTGGCACTCGACTGAATATGAGGGGGAGAGGAACTTGACGTCAAGTCGGCCAGAAATTTAACATCGTGTATTTGAGTGCGCGTGGGCTGGTTGACGAACCCAAGGGTAAACAAACGCTTCAAACAAACGCTATCAGCTTTCCAGCAGTGTATAATCGTTAGGCAATCATAACATACATTTTTTCTCTTGGAAAAGTGAAAATTACAGGTCATGACTCCTTTAAAAGCTCCTAAACATATAGAAACCTGTCAAAATGGAACAATATGAATGGTTGGGGGATTCTTAGTCAGTTTGAGATCCATGCGTCCCGTTTGTTATTGTAAAACACAATGAGCGCATTTTTTGTGATTTTCTTTTAGCATTTGCGCGATGACGCTGCTCATGGTGGGAGCATGTTGGAGTGGCTATGTTACGCTTGGATTTGTTCTAAAATACAATACAATAAATATATACAATAAATATATACTATATATATATAATCAAAAAATAATAAAATACACAGAAAAAAATACACAATATATAGACTAGTTAAATCCAGACTATAACACATGTTCTTATTTTTTCCATAAACATTGCTAAACTATTGACCGGTTCTTTAAACCAACCCAATTTCATTTTTTTTTTTCATTTTTAATAATGCAATAATTCTGAATGACATGTTGAGTGTGTTTATGGATGAGAGCCTCACACTCTGTGGCCTTTGTCCATCTCTTTGAGAAGCAGGCCTGCATTATGCATGTGCATACTTTTACTGTTTGTTATTACTCTTTGTGTGATTCTACGTTTGGTTAATGGTTGTATAAATAGATGTGGAAGTCACATCAGCCATCTCATCTTCTTTCCTCTGAAAGCTCTCACACACACACACACAACCAAGCATCAGTGTGTATAGGGAATCATTAGCTAAAGTGATGCAAGTTTAGCTATCATGAATCAAAGTGGCATCATATCGACAAGCCAGAGCCAGCAAGGAATCCAAAGTGTGTGTGTATGTGTGTACTCTGTATAGGTGTGTGTGTGTGTGTGTGTGTGTGTGTGTGTATGTGTATGCGTTAGTGAGAGAGGATTACCAGAATTTTGAGCTGGCAGGCGGCCCACCTTTCCTCTCTTCGTTCTCCATTTTTCTCTCCTCTCCTTCCTGCCACCAGGGTTTTCCCTAGTGATATTCCCTGCAGGAAATTTAATTTGCTCTCCCCCTGTTTTGCCCTCTATGCTGTCCAAGTTTTCCCTAGCTCAAATACCGTCAATGTCTTAGTTGTTTTAGGTGGCGCATGGTTACTGTTCCATTACCTTATCCTTCTTTGTTAGCTTGACTCCACAAAACTAAGTGTAAAAGTCACAGTGAGGCTCATAGATGAGCTTCCACCTACTAATGGTAACTATTATTTTTCCTAATTAAGAAGATCACAGGTTTAATATTTTCACTAGTTGTAAACTGTTTTCTTTATATTTGAAAAGTGAAGCTCCACACAATGTGGGGTTGCTCTCCTGTGAATACTTCCAACATGCTTCTGCTTTTGTAAACCTCTTTATCAACCTCTCTGCTTGATCCATCCCTCCCTTAGTAATTTGTCTTGCACTACAGCAGACTTTGAGATGACGGATAGAGGGCCAACAACTGTGAAGCCGACCTGAAATCCATCACAACCTCAACAACTGTAAATTTTAGTACATGAAACTTTTTTTCTTCTCTCTGCTCTCCATAGTTGAGCTGTGTCATGTTCCTTTTGGTCTCCAGTCAGTATCAACACAGGTTTTTAACCTAAACGGGGCAAACTAGAACAAAAGAAAACACTTTCCATCTGTCCCTATGCTATGCAAGTTCTTTGTTTTGTAGAAGTTGAACTAAAACAACTTTGTTCTGGTTTCCACCAGCTCCTTCAAC
The DNA here is from genome assembly GCA_963556495.2 of Valencia hispanica. Lineage (NCBI taxonomy): Eukaryota > Metazoa > Chordata > Actinopteri > Cyprinodontiformes > Valenciidae > Valencia > Valencia hispanica. The sequence goes on along the minus strand of OY747707.1, from coordinate 14,385,345 downwards.
TCCTGTTGAACTCGGCCCAACTCTTGGTTTGAAGAAGTCCAGTTCCTTGGAGAGCCTTCAGACGGCCATGTCAGAGGTTAACAAGAATAACGAACTCCTCCCTTTCCACCGTCCTCGTCCAAATATGGTGAGAGGAAGAGGATGCAATGAGAGCTTCAGGGCAGCTATTGATAAATCCTATGATGGCCCAGCCGAAGATGATGATGGTAAGAGTCATATGTTACTCTTCTTTAAGATTTTGAAATTCCGCAGTCAATTTTTACTGGTAGCACTTCCTACCACAGCTTTGGAATGAGATTATAGTTTGGTAAGACAAACTGAACAATTTGGTAGTACTATGTAAGTGCCAAAATGATTACAGTAAAATTACCTGGTAGTAACAGCTTGTAATAAGTTTATATTAATACAATGATACGATAATAGTAAAAATGTGAAAATATATTATGCAATTGCAACATTATTACCATAAACATCTTGTAATAACAGCTTGTAATAGGATGTTATTAATGAAATAGTCATTTGATGGTAGAAATGTAATATTTGCCTATCAATACATAACAAAAAAAAAATATTACAACGAAATAACCTGGTAGTAACAGCTTGTACGTTGATGTTAGTCACAGACTAATTGATAATAATGTATTGCACATTAACACCGTGTAATGATTTGTTAATAATGGACTAATTGTTTGGTATTAAAATGTGATAAGTAAATATTATGCAATTTTTAAGCATGCACTTACCAGGAAGTAACAGCTTGTATTAAGATGTTAAATATAAAATAATTTTATTAAAAATGTCTGAGCACAGTTTCATCTCTCTCTCATTCACTACGCTTGTAATAGACGGCGGTGGTTCTTTTCATTAGTCTTCAGATTTTACTCTTGTTTTTTGTTTGTTGTCTTGGCGATGTCTTTAGCCCTTATTGTATCCTTAATAACTGTGACTTTTACCTTTGCCAAAAAGAGCAATTTGACGCTAACCTTTGCAGGCCACAAGCTTACTTTTGTTTTAGAAAGTAGACGAATAACTTGTTAATTTAACAAAAGATAACGTGATGCGTTTTACAGAAGTTAGTATATTTTCTCGCTCCTGATCAATTAAATCATGTCGCTACTGTCCCTGATGCTGTTTTTCAACTTTACACTCAATGCAAAAACTCCTTCGACTTCTCTCACTCTCTGAGATGTTGTATCAAAGCACTTCATACGTTTCCATTCCCAAAGTAACAGAGATTTCTATCTTTAAATTTATCATCTAATCGCTCACATTTATCTTCGGTGCCTTTAGGTGAATTTCTCCACTCAGTGATTGATGCATTCTCAACTTACCTCCACGCGCGAGGCGTTCCTGGATCGCATTTTCTCCAACAAAGTGTGACAAGAGTCTTGCAGCAGGCGCCTCATACCTCAAAACATCAACACATATTCAATTCCCAGCTGCATTATTAGCAGCTAACTCTTATCAGTCACCACCACAGTAATGAGTCGGCCTGTTTCAGATCACTACGCTCACACAGGATAAGAGTAATAGGGCATGTCAACACCACACATGCAGTGGCCACATCTGTCACCGTCTTTCTAACTGTTCAGCACTTTCAGAGTTGCTGATATTTGACACAGTGCACTTCTTTGAAGCACAAAGTATCTTTCATTCTTTGTATTTCCTTCTTTACCGTTGTGCATGTTTGGTAGACTGCTACTTTACTACTTTACTGTCAGATAAACCTGCAGGTCACTGGTAGGATTTATAATTAATTTAATGGTGTATAATTTATTGAGTTTGACATCAAACTTTCTGGACAGAAGGGTTTATGTCGTTTCAACTTAAAACTGCAAAATCTGTTGTCAGGGGTAGCTCTGTGTCATATCTGCCAGGATGCACGGTGGATGCGCGACTGCTCCATATATGACTACTTTCAGCGCAGAAAGATCTCCATGAATTATCTCTGTGTCACCAGAGCTGTTTAGCTAGCGAGCCAAGCAGCTAGGGGTGTAAAGATAAATGGTTTGTATTCAAATGTTTCGGTAAGACCCTGTCTGTTTGGTTTGTACATGTACCGAATGGATTACCTGAGCACATGCAAAATGTTTATGTGCAGAATCCCGAGTGCAATGCAACGTTCCGCATTGCAACTTTAGAAATTGTCACCAAAACAAGAAAAGACTCCCAACTATCACTAAAATCTGCTATTTTGGTACATTAATAGTTTCTCATGCAGCTACAATAGTAAAAGAAAGATGGACTGAACCAGAATTTTGTCAACACATCTTTTAACAGCAATAAGGTACATAACAGGCTCTGTGCTGAACTGAATGCCTCATCTAAAACAATGTCAAGCTGAATGTAAACATCACTGATACTAGAGAAAAACCAGCGGACCTTCTTTTGTTTAAAAAGCAAGTCGGCGGAATCCCCGTTGATGATGGGGGGGGGGGGGGGTTTCCCAACAGCTGCCCATGCTGATTTCATGTACAGCTGGGAGACTAGGTTGTAGAAATATCAAAACAACTCCAAAGTAATTCAACCATATTTTATTCTTAAATGTGGGAAAAGTATTATTTAAAATTTTCTAAACATTAACACTGACTTTTTTCAAGTGGTTATATTGTATCCGGCTCTGGCTATGTGTCTTGTACTATTTATTTTATTTTTATTTTTTTAATCCAATCAAATCTTGTGTCAGTTCAATATGTTCAATCTTTTTATTATTTATTATGTTATTATTGAACATAGTAAAATCAAATTAATTGCCAGATTTGAAAGGAAGGAATTCAGGAAAAAGCTTTGTTTAATGCTGATCAAAGAAAAAAAGTCATATGCACGTTTGTATTTATTTACCATGATTAAAGTGCACCAAAAGCATACTGAACCGTGACTTTAAAATCCCAAATACGTACCAAACCGTGATTTTTGTATACCCCTACAATGACACCTAAAAGTCTCACTGTCGCTGTATTTTGTTGTTTTGTCACTTCTGCCTGCTTAGATAAACTATTGTCAGTGAGTTTTCAACTCAACACAAACATTATTCCTGAGACGCCATCTGCCACCCAATAAATGCTGTAAGTCCCTCTACGGTTACTCTAAAAAGTCAATTGAAGCCGACCGACTCACTACGCTGTGCTATAGTAAACTCTGTGGTTAGGAGCAGTTAAAATACCAATATACAATCAGACAGCAGCTGCAGCTCAAATACTTTCGCATTCGTTTGGCTCAGACTTTGGAAAACAGAATGGCTCTGTATTGCAGTTACAGTAAGCCTGTGCAGAGCTGTGATAGAGTTGTTTCATCACTCAATTCATGGGATTTCTCAGCACAGCTGATCAAAAGCCAGTTTTATCCTTGCTGTTTGCTGGTTTGGTGCACCAATTCAGATCTGTGCACAGTAATATGCATGTTTGTAATGTAATGGGATCAAATTACAACCGGCGCGCTCTATGATGTGCACTGAAGACAATGTGGGACAGAATTGCGAATAACGTTTTAAATTAAGTCATACAGGAAAAATAACAAACTTTGTAACGTTCCTTCCATATAATCCAGTTGTAAATGGACTGAACTTATATAATGATTTTGTAGTCATACACTCAATGCGCCTTACACTGAAGCCACATTCACCTATTCAAACTCACAAACGCGCGCACATTTATGCACCAATACGCAGAGTGGGGTTAAGTGCCTTGCCCAGGGACACATCGGCATGTGACAGGAGGGAGCTGGAATCAAACATACAACCATCTGATTACAAGCCAACTACTCATTCAATCGAGCCAGTCATCCCAGTGACGTCTCACCCGTCCAACTGGAAGACCAAATTTAAGGTTCGGTTTGGCGGCTTATTTTGAGAACTAGATTAGATTATCAACCATAATTGCAAAAAACAAAGAATAACTCATGCTCTCTCTGTGATCAGTAATCAGATCACTGACAGCTAACTAGATTATTAATCTTTAAACACAAAACAGAGCTAAATGACAACTCTAGAGACAGGATGAGAACAAACATATGACCACCAATAAATCGAGCTCAGTTAGCATTAAATACATTGTAATAGTGAAAACATTTGTTCCAGAATATTGTTTAAGCTAAAGTGAAATAAATTACTGACGCTTTATTTTTAATAATGCTGCCAAATAGCTGATCATCCAACCCATTTGCCTTTTTTTTTAAGATAAATGTTGCTTCATGTTTGTCAGCTATGCAGTGGTCCTTTATGGTGCCTTAATGTCTCCATGAGTCCATCAGCCTCAGCATCGCAGCTTTTCTACGTTTTTTTCCCTCCTTTTACAAGATCATCCGCCAAATTGTTGCTCTTACAAAATCTGATCAACTTTTATGGCGATGAACTGACATCTGTCTCTTTTCCAGGACGACTTCTCACAATTGCTGTTTGTTTAACATGTCTTCCTTACTAAAACTTGATGAAACTGAGCTGTTTTATTTTTTAAATAGGTTTTCTATTAAAGGGGACATATTATGCCTGTTTTTAAACAAGTTATAATAGATCCATTGTCTGTACAAAAAAGACGTTTATATTCTACCTTCAGCCGTTGCCGACAATACATGTGAAGCATCAGTTCTGTTGTCGCTAAGCTACAGACACAACACCCCAATGCATTTGTAGCAATATCTGGTCATTTTTATCATGCCTCACTCTCCATTACACTTTTAACTTTTTAACAGTTGTCAGCTGCTCTACCAGAAGATCTTAGATTTGTTTTATGCAAATGTAAAGGATTCGTACATGTCCAAACCATGACCTGCTCTGGGACAATCTGATCACAATCTTGTTTTACTCTGCTCAGAATATGAACCATTTGTTCAGAGGCAACCTGTGACACAGATAAATGTGAGAAAATTGTCACAGGAAGCTGAAGAAGCTCTATGGGTTTGTTCTGAGGCTACAAACTGGATGACTCTTTGCTAAGCACATGGAGAGGACATCAATGCCAAGACTTGAATGTGTGTGACTACATAAACTTCTGTGTGGACAACATCATCCCCACCAGAACAGTGAGATGCTTCCTTAATAACAAACCCTGGATCACCAGTGACCTGAAGGAACTGTTAAATGAAAAAAAGAGTCTTCAGGGAGTGAGACAGGATATTATTGAGGAGTATACAGAAGCAACTTAAAGTCAAGATCAGAGACAGCGAGGAGGCATACAGAAAGAAGCTGGAGAGCAAACTACAGAAGAACAATATCAGAGATGTCTGGTCAGGGATGAAGAAGATCACAAGCTTTAAGCACAAGGATTGGATAGATGGAAGTCTGGACAGAGCCAATGAACTGAACACATTCTTCAATAGGTTCAGTTCGGGAACTAGCTCAGCACCCTCCATTCCTGTCCCCAGCCAAACAGACATCCTGCCCTCTTCTGAGCCACAGCTTTCCTGTCACAACTCGGATGTTTTATCTTCCACCTCAGTCATGGACTCTTCTGATTCCACAAGTTTGTCTTCAACCAATGAGAAGGTTCTAGTGTTGTGTAAGACATCTTGCCTTGTTCCAGTACCAAAGAAAACCCATTTGTCATCATTGACTATAGACCTGTTGCCCTGACATCCCACATCATGAAGGTCCTGGAGAGACTCCTGTTGGCCCACCTGAGTGAGCAAACTAGAACATATCAGGAACCCACTGCAGTTTGCTTATCGCTGTGGAGTTGGAGTTGAAGATGCCAAAGGCTGAACAAGCTGATAAAGTAGGCTGGTTATGTTTTGGGGATGACTTTGGAACACCTGGAGATGATGATGATGATGATGATGAAACGAAGGATTCTTCATAAAATCAGGAAAATTACGGACAGCCCTGAGCATCCTCTTCATCAAACTATATCTAAGACAACTCCTTGAAGAATTAAATGGTATGAACCCTGACAACATCTAATTTCCCTCTCGGATCATTAAAGTATTTTTGAACTGAACTGAACTGAATTAAAGGTCTAATGTCGCATCAGGACCTCAAAAAACTCATCCATGCATTTATCTTTTGTGCAACAGTGTCCTCACAGCTCTGACTAAAAAGTCAATCAGACACCTGCATCTGATCCAGGACGCTGCTGAACCAGGAAAGTAGAGCACATCCTCCCAGTTCTAAAGTCCTTACACTGGCTCCCTGTAGCTCAGAGAATAGACTTCAAAATACTTTTACTAGTTTATATATCATTGAATGGCTTAGCACCAAAGTATGTTGAAGATCTATTGTCATTATACCAACCCCCCAGACCACTCAGGTACTCTAATTCCAGCCTACTGTCACGCTGCCCTATTCCTGCCTGATTGTCTTCACCTGTCTGTCTCATCATCCACACCTGATCCTACTCACCTCCTGCCTTTAAGACCCCTCACTTCCTTTCACTCCCGGCCGGATCATCCATCCTTCCTCCTTCCATCCTTCCGCCTAGCCATCCTTCCTCCTAGTCCTCCTTCCTCCTAGTCCTCCTTCCTCCCCATGGTGTGTCGTCTTCCTGCCTCTTCGTTCCAGCCCGATGTCCAGTGTCTCCGTTCACCACCATCATCACGATCTCCTCACTTAAATAAAACATCCTGCACCTTCCTTCAGCGAGTGCGTTTGGGTCCATTCTCCACACACCCCGTGACACCTACTCAGCATCCCTAGAATCAGAACCAGACATGGACAAAAAAAAAACAACACAGCAATTTCTAAAGATTTCTTACGCACATATGTCAAGTAGAGTACTATAGCAAAAGCTGCAATGTTCCACTTGTGAAAGTAATTCTGTTGGGCCTCTACTTGGTACTCAGACACCAATTCTGAGGGCCAGACTCCCAGACAGGACACAATAAAAAGAACCAGACATGGAGAAGCAGCTTTCAGTTTCTATGTTCCTCTTATCTAGAACAAACTTCCAGATAACTACAAAGCTGCTAAAACACTGAGTTACTTTAACTTAAGGCTAAAAAGCCATCTGTTTATTGCTGCCTTTGATTAATTGATTAATAATAACTGGATTTTCATAACAGTAGTATGTTTTTAATGTTCTTCATGTCTTCGAATATGTGCCTTTCTGTTTTTATTGTGATTTTTTTGCTGCTTTTATGTTTTTCCTAATCACCCAGAGGACCTTGAATTGCATTGTTGCTGAAAGTGTGCTATACATATAAATTTGCCTTGCCTTGCCTTCAATGAAAAAGGACAGGAATTGCAAAAAAACAACAACACTTATTTTAGATTTAAATGAATCGCATTTGTGGTCATTAAAATCCTTCAGTGTTTTTGTGCGTGTGTCTGTTGCAGGAAGAACACATGAACTCACCAAATGACACACACAGTTACATTCTACCAATAGACAGACTCTATAATTAAAGCTGAAGTCAATATCCACACAAAATTAGATCCCAATTGAAGTATCTAATTTCAGATTGGTCATCTTTTTTCATCTGATGAATCGTCGGGGTGTTTTAATGTGTATTTGTGTGAGGGATCATTGTTATGCACGACCAGACCTTCAGCCTGCTGATGAATTAATGAGGCGTTGTAGTTTATTCTTTGAACCTCTCTGGGTTCTTATGTCTGAGAGTTAATTAGTTCGCTGTGAGGTTGATAAATGTCCCGTCAAGATGTGGAGTGGAGAAACTTGAGAACGAATCAGTTTTCCTTTGAATTGTTTATAGGTATGTTTGGCGTGGTAACCATTATGTGGCTGATTGTTTTATGTCACTCTGTGGGATTATGTGAGACGTAATTCTAGCAAAACTGTGGAAGGTGTAAACAACTTTTTTTTCTGTTCTTCAACCCACTCACGCCTTTCTCTGTCTTTTTCTCCTCCCGTCAAATCCTGCAGATGAAGGTTCAGAGTTGAGTTCAGGCCGTGACACTCCTGCTAGTAGTTCATCCCGCCAGGGACTCACTGATCAAACAGAAGAGAAAAACAAAAAAGAAAAGAAAAAGAAAGAGAAAACCAAGAAAAAAGAAAAGAGCAAGGTTAAAGCGAAGGAGAAGGAGAAGAAGAAAGCAGATGAGCCAGAGGAAACAGAAAAGAAGAGCAAGAAAATAGGCTTTGGCCTTCTGAGGTGAGTAACTGGATTTTTTTATTTATTTAATTTGACAGAGTTTGTTTGCTTTTTTAACCATCGTGGTCCTGTCCACATTTAAAAACTGTTTTAAAGAGATCTGTGGCTCAGGTGGTAGAGCAATCATCTATCAAATGGATGAAGATTGATCATTTGCTTTCTCTTTCACCATTTAAATGTATTTTTGAGCAAGGCACGGATTCCTTGAAGGCCTGGACCTTTTTTTCTTTTTGATTCCTTGGATCAAAGCCTCTGTTTTTTTTGCTAGAGTTGCAAACGGTCTCTGAGTTTAAGGGCTGTTTTGTTCAGAGATGGTTGACTAGTAACTTAACTTGATGTTTGTTTGTTTGGTTGGTTGGTTATTGTGTTTGTTAAGTGGTTGGTTTATGTGGTGTAGCAATACTCTGAAGAAAAATGAAAAACAAAATCTGATTATTTTAGTCAAGGTTAAGTCCAAATGGACAGGTTTCAGACTTGTATTTGAAAACAGAAGCAAAAAAATAGGAAACAGCTTTAATGGGACTTCATTTGGTTTAAAATGTATTATGACCTAAGAAGGTCCTTTGGTTCGAATCCCAGCCTGGGGTCTTTCTGCATGTTTGTTTGCATGTTCTCCCTGTGCATGCGTGGGTTCTCTCCGGGTACTCCGGCTTCCTCCTACAGTCCAAAAACATGACTGTTAGTGGAACTTACATCTGCGCAGGTAAGAAATTCTGTATATAAGTGGTAGGGACAACATTGTCAATCATAAATATTACTGGGAAAATGTCTTCGGCTAAAATGACTGCTTAGTGGATGGTGAGTTTGAAAAAAAAATAGTAACTTAAAAGAACGTTTCTTTTTAATCATACAACGTTATGTCAGCTATCAGTAAAGAGTCTTGTGCTGATACCTATTAAAGTAATTTAAAGTTTATTGAGATTACACATGGACTTACAGAAAATAGTTTATTTAGTTTCATTATTTTACAAAAATGTTGTATATTTTGTTTACAGAATTACCCGTTTGCAATATCAGGTATTTAAACAATGTTGGCAATGATCTGTAATTTTAGTTTTTTGGAAAAGAACTATATAAGTACATTTAAAAGCTTTAGCACTATTAGATTGTAGCTTTCCAATTCGCTTTGGTCAAGGTACTGTGGTATGGGTGCTAGGAACATGCAGTTTCTGCTTTCATCTCAGCAGAACACGCTGCAGCCGTTCTGCAATTGAAATGCTCCTAGTAGGGATTGATACAGCGCGACCAAGGTTTTAAAAGTGAAAACATTTTCATATGTTTAAGTTTTTATTTAGTTTGGACTTAAGATTTTGAATTCTATTTAGTTTTTAGCATTTGTTATTTAGTTTAGTTTTATGAAAATGCTTAGTTTCAGTTTAGTTTTTATTAGTTTCAGTTATAGTTTTAGTCTTTTTGTACTACAAGTTGCATACCAGGGGCAAAATAAAAAAAGAAGAAATGTGTAACAAAATCCAAGAAAATAATATACTTTTTTTTTAAATGTATTGACTTGGGGCAGATGAACAACCATGCATATCAGGCAAGTATAAAAGATATATGGCAGACTAACGTTCAAAAGTTCTGTAAACACAGTAATAGAAGATGTACATTAGATAGACCAACAATGAATGCAGGTGCTACAGTTCGGAAAAAAATCACTGAAACTCACTGGCAACACTACAAAACAAAAGCCATATTGCACATATTCTGGTAGTTAGTAATCCGAAATTGGACTCCGGCACTTTCTGCTAACGTTTCCTGACATTCAATTCAATTCAAATTCAAAATACTTTATTGATCCCAGAGGGAAATTAAGTTGATGCGGAGGTCTTTTTTCCTTGTCAAGTTCTATCTTTTGCTCCCAAGTACAGGCAAACTACTCTTAGTTGTGCCCCAGTTTCCTTAAGAGGTGGTGAGAATTATCTGCAGGAGCTATTTTGTGTTATTAACTTTAAGTTGACATGATGCTAGGTGGATCGGTACAACACAGACTATTTGACTGATATATCTGCCATGTTGGCATAATGCTGTACATCAAGTATAAAAAAAAAAACAACCAGAAACTAGAGAGGGATTTTTTTTTACCATCACAGCGGATGTGTGTAAAACCTACACCGCCCTGTTATTATTTGCTATTGCAGTGTTGGTTAGCGATGTTAGCTTGTTTGTTAGTCAAGGCTTACCTGATATGAAGTTATCGCTGCAGATTGTTGCATGTTTAATCATCGTTCCAATTGCTTCTTCTGACAGCTTGCAACCAAAGATGTCTCTTGTTTGGCTTGAAAGAGGTACGAGTCGATGGAATTCTATAAACCCCGCCCGTATTGTTGTTTTAATCAAAGCTATTTGTGATTTCTTATTTCGTTAGTTTTCGTTAACAATAACAACACTGGTTGCGCCTGGTGTCCATTGGGGGTGACCCTAAAAAGCAAAAAATGTGTAACAAAGTGGCTCAAAGACAGCAAAGTCAACGTTTTTGGCACAGCCATCAGAAAGCTTTGATCTCAGTCCTAAAGAGAATTTGTGGGCAGATCTGAAAAGGCATGTGCAAGTGAGGCGGCCTACAAACTTGGCTCAGTTCCATCAGTTCTGTCTGGAGGAATGGGCCAAAATTCCAGCAAACTTTGGTGAGAAGCTTGTGGAAAGAAACCCAAAATATTTTACCCGAGTTATACAGTTTGAAGGCACTGCAACCAAAAACTGAGGAAATGTATGTAAAATTTTGATTTGAAAGACATCAATAAATGAATCTCTCACATATTCTCTCTCTTTTGGTAATTGTAACTAACCTAAAACGAAAGAGGTTTGCTCTGATTTGACTTCAGACCGTGAGAAAAAATGTCCATTTGTCTATTTATTTAGAGTATGTAAACTCCCAAGTTTTATCTGTAAACTGTCCTTGCAGAAACCGAGCTCTGACGTTCCCCTTTCAAATTTTAACTACTCCGAGTTTCGTTCAACGCAAAGGACTCATCAGAAGAAGGTTTTTAATCACAGGACTGTTTGTCAGATCCGTGCTCCCTGCAGTAAGATGACTCCAACGGACAACAAATTATTGTGAAAATGGTATCCATAAAGTCTGTCACTGAAAACTATGCGCACCGTTTTCTCTGACTCCCACTAAAGACAAGACATAAATGCGGAGATCTTTTTTCCTTGTCAAGTTCTATCTTTTGCTCCCAAGTACAGGCAAACTACTCTTAGTTGTGCCCCAGTTTCCTTAAGAGGTGGTGAGAATTATCTGCAGGAGCTATTTTGTGTTATTAACTTTAACACTATCTCGCAGTGTGAATGCAGCCTTCATAGAAACACAGCATGAATGGAGCAAAGTGTTTCAATGAACAGTTTGTGCTTTCAACTTAAAAAAACTCCCTCATAACAGTTTTTCTGTTTCTTTTCTTCGCCGTGCTAGTTTTTGAAGTGGGTTTTTCACATGACCATTACATAGATACCGATCTTAAGAAAAACACTTTCATGCAATTTGATACTCAAAATATAGCTGCAGCCTTTCAAAACAGGCTTTCAAAAGCAATCCGTTTGAACCAGAACACAAAAAAACACTTCCAGATTTCAAAGTCCCTTTTTTATCACAGTGATTACATCTCAAAATTGCATGTTATTTAAAGCGAAATATTGGACAATTAGACTAATGTGAACAAATTTAGTTTAATTGAATAAGTTTCATGCTCTTTTCTGTAAAAGTCTCTGCCTTTTTTCTCTCTCTTACAACCTCTTCCAATCTCTCTCTCATTCATAATTCGACCCTTAAAAACTCTGAAAGAGTCTGGGGCAACTGCATTCCAGCCGAAACATGGCCAAATAAACTGACAGGTCACACAAGGAGAGCATTGATCAGAGAGATAGCCAAGATGTGCCTGGCAACTCTGAATAAGCTGCAGAGACCCAAAGCTTAGATGGCAAAGTCTATTGACAGGACACGTATTAGCTGTACCCTCTGTACATGTGGTCTTTATGGAAAAGAGGAAAACCATTGTTGACAAAAAGCCTTAAGAAGTCCTGTTTACAGTTTTATCACAAGTTTTTCACTTTGTTCAGCACAACATTCGATAACACGTGTTTCAGCTGCCCCCTGCCCCACCCCCCACCACCTTGCAGTATAGGTCACATCACACCGATAAGGACGCCAAAGCAGCCAGTAGTCTATTTTCTGCTGTGAATGTCGTAAAGAGTGAATAACACAGTTCAGTTTTGCTTGTCGTGCACACAAAAATAGGCTGTGATGATAGTCAAAGACATCGGACATAAAACCTTAAAAACCATATAACCTTTTTTCCTGCATTCCTATATTTCAATTCTTAAAATTAATTTGAATTTAATATGTTCTATAACCTAAAAACGTTGAAAACTGTCACAATCCTTAGCTGTTTGTGTTTTTGATTTTATTTTGTTGAGTTTGGATCTTCAGTCAGTTCTCATCAATTTCAGTTCATTCCTCTGTGTTAGTTCTGTTATGCTTTATTTCTCACAATAAGATCATGACTCTCGGATTTCAGTTCTGCTTAGTGTTTATATCTTTTCTCTGCTTCTTCCTGCTTTCCTGTCTTCCTCTTAGGTTTTTGAACTTTAAGTTTCTCTTGTGCTTTTGTGTTATTTCTTTAATTTGTATCCTTTAGTTACTCCTCTGCTTTTTCTTCCTACTTTTACATTTTAGGTTTATTCATTAGTTAAAGAGCAAATCACCCTCCTACCAGAGTCTTACTCCACCCACATTTCCTGTTTGAAAAATGTGCCAAAAGGAGGTGTTGCCTTTCAGAGCTGCGAATACGCGGGGTGGGGCTGTGATTGACATGTTGACAGTGGCACAGACACAAACAACGAGAAAGATGGAGACCAATACGAGCTCCTTTGCCTCGGAGCGATCTATTGAGGTGGATGTATTTCTTTCCACCTCCTTCACCAGAGGAAAGGGAGGAAGGTTCTGTAGAGGAGGAGTGGGCGGAGACTCTGCTTCTTATATACTCCACAGAAGCAGGGGCTGACGTCATTCCTCACCACAGAGCAAATTGCAATACCCGATACAAATTCAAGTGTAGTATATAGTATGTAGTTTTAACCTGAAGAGGGTGCCTACACTGACGCTTTTAGGCAGAACATTTATATTTTTACTAAGATGCACTAAAATACCACAATAATGAAGACATGTAGATAGCACTCTTAGACACTCAATTATACAGTTTATCAGCAAAAAAAGTTGATTTGGGAGTGAGTTGCTCTGTAAGTCTTATTCTGTTATGTTTTCAACCTTTGTTTTCCTTCTCTGTTTTGTTATTTCCTCCCTGCTATTCTGCCTCCCTCCCAGCTCCTAAATACCTCCACCTGCTCTCTCAGTCCCACATGCATCTTATAACCTTGATTAAGTTTCCCTCTAGTTCGTCGGTCATCTCTCACTCTTCCCTCAGTATTTAAGCAGTCCTCCTTCTCACCTTTCTCTCTCCTATTCTCGTTCCTGATGTCCTGCTTGTTTTTGCCTCAGTTCCCATTGTATGCCTCATTATTATTAAATCATTCTTCTTCAAGATTAGTCTGCATCTATTTTCCATCCATCTACATCATGACAAAAGCATAGAACTGACTGGAGATTTGATTGGATTTAAAAAAAAAGAAATATATAATAATACAACTGTGATCATGTCCTTATTCTGGGGGGGTTATGTGGGGTCATTTTAATCTGTAAAGCACTTTGAGATGCTATTTTGTATGAAAAGCGCTTTATAAATAAAATTTGATTTGATTTAGAAATGACTAAATAATCATTTGCCCATGTTTGAGAATAAATCATCACTTTGAACTTGTTTTGATATTTCCACAGCCTAGGTTCCTTGTTGTACTTGAATGCAGCATGGGGGAATGTTGGGAAATCCCTTCTCATCAACGGGGATTCCACTGTCTTGCATTGTATACAAAGTATTTAAAGTGGGGGTATTATGCAAAATGGACTTTCTGAAGCTTGATATCCGGAGAACCTGTCTTTACCTCATTAAAAACATGCCTGAAGTGTTGCTCTGACCCATTAACTCATGTTAGAGCAATCTTTGAGTCTCTGCCGGTCTCTGCTGGTAGTTCTCGGGGTTGCTGAAACACCTGCTCCCACCTATCCCCGCCTTTTCCACCCATCTCCTCCTCCGACCTTACGTACTCAGCCGAGAGCCTCGCCTGAGTCCCAGGTGCAGTAATTATAACACACCAGCTGCAGCTACGCGTCTTTTGTGGGATTTTTTTTTCGTGCATCATCGCAGCATGCATGGTATGTGACGAACTGAAGGGGGAGTGTCAGAAAGAGTAAAAGGGTCTTAGAGAGGCACAGCCGAAAATCAAGGCTTCCAATACGGAAGTAAAATTTCTTTAAGGAGGATTTGGATATATGACGGACTTTTAAAAGACTTAAGGTGACAATGTTATTGGAGTGTGCAATAGAAGGGTAATATGTGCCTGGAAGAAGCATAATACCCCCCCTTTAACTGCACTGAGGGTAAAAACTTATATTTGGACTGTAAAGGTTGCAGACCCCTGGGTTACCCCAGCTTTCCACCGGGCGCATAAGCGGAACATCTGCAAAGCATAAACAATTGTAGTGTTGCTGCGCTCTGCTAAATTTACTAGACTATGGTTCCAGAATACATCAAGATCAGCAGTTTAGATTGGACCAGGAAGGAAATCAGACGTGGGAGCAGTGTAAAGCATCTGGCACATTTCAAAATAAAAGACACGTGCAAATTTTCGATTGCCTAACTATAAAGTATATTTATATATCAGTCAATACCTGTGATACCAGGTTTGAAGTCAGTAGGTCTGTGGGCCTAATTTGTTGGTTTTTAATCATGGACGACGAGAAGTATTTCCTTGAATTGGAAAATCCCCAAATATTTGATACCAGGGATCCTTTTTACGAGGAGAACGTGAAGAAGGAGAAAACATGGACAGAAATATCTGCAGTTTTGGGAGTGGAAGACAAGTTTACGATACCTATTGATACACAATTCTATTTTTTTCTACATACTTACCATTCAGTTATGCAATTGCAATTCTCCTGTGATTCCGTGATCTCACTGGACCAGCTGCGTGGAGCGCATTGGCATGTGTTGCGCATCTGAAACGCTCCCGAGAGGAAGAGGACGCACCTCTGAGCTCCTGGGAAAAACGTGTCATTATGCGACCCTTAAGCATCCGGTGGAAAGCAGGGGTTAAATTATAATCCCAAAATGACTGAGTAAACTGCGGAACTAAAAGTATATAGAACGTTAGAACAAACGTGACTATTTATTTACCTTATTTGTTTGTTAGCTCTATTTTATAAGTAACAAACAAAAGAATGAATGTATAAAATATAAGAACTCTTTATTGAGGCTTAAAATGCTTTTTACATAATTTGGGCACCACCAATTATATACAAATATATAATTTTAGTAGATTATATACCTCAGGATGCAAATAATTTCTCCTCTTCCTTCCATTTGCCTATTTCTCTTTATTCTAGTTGCTAGTTGCATTACTTGACATACACTGAGGTGTGTTTCTCCACGGCCCCTCACTTAAAGCTTATCATCTTAGGTACGTTTGTAAGTGCTTCAGAGTTTAACACTGCTATGGGAGTAACACCGACCACTTTAGTTGATCGTCGGTTTCCCAGCCTATGTACAAATTACAACATTTCTTTCTTCGAACATACACCTCCATGTTTTCTCCTAACTACCAGTTTTTCCCGTCACACTCAGCCCCAAGCAATGTGAGAAAACCATATGCGACATCCAGTGATATTTTTAGACCTTCCCTCTACACCTCATCACTCATCACCATAAGAGTGTCTTGATAAGAGCCTACTGATAGTCTCAACCTTTCAAACCTCCTCTCTTCCCTAGTCATATTTCGGTATCATACCTCGTCCCTCTCTCTTTCTGTCTGTCAGCACCCACCTCTCCTAATCTTTGCATCATTCCAATTTTTCTTCTCCATCTGCTCCCCTCAGCTCCTGTATCTGCATTTGATTGTATGTAATGGTGGTAGACTGAGAAAGCAAATTGGACCTATTCAGTATAGTTCAAACCAGGCTGAGCTGCTGATTTGTCATATTCATCTGAGGGCACCTTTGATTGGCCTAATGGTCTGGAGGGGGAGGGGGGATCAGCATGGATTACTCAACCTTACTCAATTGTATTTGGCTTTATTGGAATACATGCTAAAACATAGGATATGATTATACGTGATGGTTCGGTCAACGACAAGATCTCTTCACTAACTGTTGCTTTATATTTACAGTGATGACATCTATTTCTCTTTGTTTACATTAAAACTGGTTTTCTTTCTGTCTCTTTATTTACATTGCCCAAGTTAGAGGTAAAAGGACTCAAAATCATGTAAAATACAAAAATAAGCTTACAGATTTCTTGTATTTTTATTTTTTGCTTTTTTCACAGGTATAAATAAACACATTTTATTATCAGACAACGATACAATGAATAAATACAAAAATTATTTTTATTTTTACAATGTAGATGTGTACCAAAATAATGTTGATAGTTTGTATGTTCTTCATGTTCAGGTCAGACATCTGATGATGCAGGGACTCCTGCGCACACTCACTCCATATTTAGCTTCACACCATTGGCGAAACTGACTAGGCATGTTGATGATCGATGGGAGAGGTGTATGAAGCACTGAGCACTGTTGTCCACTAAAGTCCAGGCGTGTAAATCAGATTGTAGATCATTGTAGATATCCCCCGAACTGCCGGCCAATTCTGAGGACTGTCATCCCCTAAGTCATGCGCTAATTGTAATGGGTCTGGAAGCCTTGCCCTAAATACAGCTTTGCGGTGTATCTTTTTCGATCATCTGCACAAAGATGATCTAAATTAGTAATACCTACATCCCCAGGTTTCAATTTCTTAGCAGAATTGTTAGACTGCGGCAGCACGGGTCTGGATAGCGGGTGTAGAAACTATTTTTGCCCTTCATTGTTGTGCGCATGCACGCTGTTCCCGAATAAAAACAACATTCAACATACGTAAATGCAAATTGCACATCCACATAATTCAATTCAAATAAAAAAATGCTTTATTGATCCCAGAGGGAAATTAAGTGTTGTTGCAGCTCATATAATTCATTCTTTAAGGAGTTGTTGTAGATAATGATGGCTGTGGGCAGGAAGGATTTCCTGTAGCCGTCTGTATTGCAGCAAAACTGAAGAAGCCTCCGACTGAAGACGCTCTGTTGTTGTATGAAAGTCTCATGAAGAGGATGCTCAGGGTTGTCCATCATTTTTTTGATTTTATGAAGAATCCTTCTTTGCATCATCATCTCCAGTGGTTCCACATTAGTGCCAAGAACAGAACCAGCCTTCTTCATCAGGTTGTTGAGCCTTTTTAAGTTCCTGGCTCTGATCCTGCTACCCCAACAGATGATGGCTGAAGAGATTACACTTTCCACAACAGACTCGCATAAGATTTGCAGCATTTTGCTGCAAACCTCGAAAGACCTAAGCTTTCTCAAGAAGTACAGTCTGCTCTGTGCGTTCTTTCAGGGACTTATAAAGAATAACTGGGCCGAATGTTTCTTGACACCCTGTTGGCCTAAATGCAAAACAGCCAATCCAGCAGCTGCATTTATTTTCCTTGATGTTGATTGGCTGTAATCTCCAAGAGTGGAGATAAGGAAGACTAGATATTAGCTTCTGCTGTGGTACTAAGACTGTTTACACTGTGTGTATTAATATATATTAAGGTATATTTGGTGTTTGGACTACTAGAATAGGCAGTTATAAGTGTTATTAGAGAGGGTCTCAAGTATTTGCAGATTCTATTTTTTTGCGGACGGCTGGGGTCCCTAACCCCACAAATATCGGGGGTCCACTGTACATCATTTCAGAAAAACATCATGCTGATCAAACATGGTGTTGGAGTCAGGGGCTTCTTCAGGACCTAGACAAACTGATAGAACTATAAATTCTGCTCTTTAGCTCCAAATCCTGAAAAAATATCCAGCTATGTTACTATGTTAAGCTCTGGTCTTACAGTAGATCAATAATCCAAAGCCACACCGGAGTGGCAAAGTCAAAGTAGCCTAAATCCAACTAAGATGTTATGGTATGACCTGTAAAATGAATTTGGAAACGTTGGATAACTTTATGAAACCTTTTTCTGGCATGACAAAATAAAGCAAAACCTAAAAATTTTTAGAGGGCAAATTAATTATCACGTTACTGTGTCAAATTTTCAACTGAGCCATGGAAGTCAGGCTCCAAATGTTTGTTTGAAATGCCCTTTAATGTGGACAGCTGGCTCTGTCATCTGAACTGTCGCCACCTGCCAATCAGATATGCCCATCATCTGCTTGTGTGTGTGTGTGTGTTCGCTCCATGGTAACCATCCCACCATGATGAATATTCATACGATGATTAAACATGATTGGTCACACAGTCAGATGGTTGTTATATAGTTTGCTCATGGGATGGGAGGTTTGTTTTTGCACTCTCCAGTGTGCTACAGTTAAGTGACCCTTTTCCACTCTTATCTTATTTTTGTTCAGACTGAAAAAGTTTAAACAGGTTTTATAGTTGTTTAATTTAATTTGATATTTTACATTCATCATTAAATTAGGTGTTTTGGTGGCTGTGAAAGGGACAATGAAGAAGAGAATCATCTGCACAAATTTCCTAGACTTGGAAAGGACAAGGTCTGGCTGAAACGGGTAAAGGATGGCTGCCCCTCCTGTCAGGGCGCTGTGTCGTCGCAATGTATTGCAAATACGTGTGCCCACTGCTCATTTTCGGCTTTAAAATAGTGCAAATTTATGATGAATCTATGATAATGAATGCCTGGTCTCCTGCTGGCATATAATCAAGCACTGCTCCACTTACAGCTCACTCTGTCACTTTTTTCTATTTTTGCATCCTCATACAGTATCTATATGTTTTTGTGCCACTGGCCCAGCTAAACTTAAAACCCAGAAAGCAGCACAATTACGAATGCAGCCACCTAGCAAAAGAGCCTTTGAGCCTTGACTCTGCTCTCTTTCTTTACCTCTCATTGGTGACTCTAATTACACTCTCCACCATTTATTTTTCCTTCCAGCTCCTCACCCACTATTTTTACTTTCTCTTACCAGTCCTAATGCAGCACCTCTGTTAGACTTAAAGTGCTCCGTCGTTGGGACTATTAGCCCATCACCGCGTTGGGGCCCATTAGGACTGACTAGCTCCATTGTGGCCTGCGTAATGGTTGAGCTTCATGCGAGGCCTATTAGCCTAAGTCTGTACATACTGTATGTCTGTGTTTTTGAACGTGTGGGTGGTAGATAGATGAAAATGGTGATGGTAGAAAATGGCCTTTCGATAATGGTGCAGCACCCATCATTTGATAAATATTTTGTGATTCGTAATCCTCTATGTTTGAACTAAGATGTTTTTTGGTGTTTTGACTCTTGAAGGTACAGCATTAGTCTGGCTGTTACAGGTGCAGAAATGACATGGCTAAATGCAAATGGTGGTTTCAGCAGTAAGAAAAATATTGAACCTTTGCAAAAAGCAAATTGTGAGATTGTGTGGTTTTTTTTCCTGAATATCACCAAATGAAGGGGAAAAAATGGACTGAACAAACAAAGAGGATTTTTTGTACACAAAACATAAAATTGAATATACCAAAAAGCTGAGTTCTACATATATAATTTTGCCATCTTTTGACACAGGAAACCTCATAATTGGCATATTTCCGCTCATCTTTTTTTGCTGTTTAAATGAAAACTTGCTATTGCTTTCACTGAAGAAGTCCTTTTGGGTAAAATTGCTGTACAGAAACAAAGACATCTCGTTTTGTTTCTCAAGTGCAGTGTTAACTACATGGCAGGGCAAGTTTATTTGTATATCACAATTCATGTTACAAGACAATTCAAAGTGCTTTACTTAAAACATCAAAAGCATTACAGCAGGGTGCAGAAAAAGCAAAAGTACAGGAATAAAAACCATGATTTAAAATGAACAAAACAAAAAAGAAATCTATCTTAAAAGAAGCCGTGAAGATTTAAAACTTAGAATAAATACCTAATCAAAAGCACCTGAGAACAGGTGGGTCTTTAACCTGGATTTAAATAAACTGAGTGTTTCAGCTGATCTGAGGCTTTCTGGGAGTTTGTTCCAGACATGTGGAGCATAGAAGCTGAACGCAGCTTCTCCATGTCTGGTTCTGACTCTGGGAATTGATAAAAGAGCGGATCCAGATGACCTGAGGGGTCGAGTAGGTTCATACTGGGTCAGGAGTTCACTGATGTATTTTGGTCCTAAACCATTCTGAGCTTTATAGACCAGCAGCAGAACTTTAAAATCTATCCTCTGACAGACAGGCAGCCAGTGTAAAGACTTCAGAGCTGGACTGATGTGGTCCACTTTTTTGGTCTTAGTGAGAACTCGAGCAGCAGAGTTCTGGATGAGCTGCAGTTTTCTAATTTATTTTTTAGGTAGACCTGTAAAGACGTTACAATAATCAAGCCGACTAAAGATGAATGCATGGACTAGTTTTTCCAGGTCCTGCTGAGACATCAGATCTTTTGGGGAAAAATGTAAAAAATACCCTTTCTATTGCTGTTTGGAGACATTCAGAAGCTACATGGGTCTGGATGAGTGCAGAAAAGTTTTAAACTTGATTTAAACAGTCTGGATAGATAGATGTCTAGATAGATGTATGGAAAAGTCTGGCATTTAATGTTAATAGTTTCCATTTCTGGATATGTGCCGAAAAGTCTGGGATATGATGTACAGTAAACTCTGTCTATTCATGGTTCATTATTCTCAGATTCTCCTGTTCTTAACTCTACAGAATATTTGCTAATAAATTCACCCATTTGTGGATTCTCTGGTTGACCGTATCTAGAGTATTCAAAAGCTGAAATACGCAATGCTACTTGACACACTATTGGCCGTAGTTTGCAAAGCAGCCGATCCAAGATCCAAGCACACCATTCGTTTTTTTTGCCTCTGATTGGCTGTACCCCCAAGAGCAGAAATGGTTTCCACTGTGCATATTAATGTACATTAAGGTATATTTGGTGTTTTAACAAATAAAAAAGGCAGTTATAAGCATTTTTTGAATATTCCTCAAGAATGTGTAAGTTTGTGGGCAGTTTTGAACCCTAACTCCCACTTGCTTTAAGCTTTTCCAAGCTTCATAAGTATTGACAAAGAAACTAGAACACAGATATGATCAGATACATAAGATCTTGTGTTTATTATTTGTAGGCATAGCTATTTTTAATTTTTAGGGGTTATTAACTGAAAAAACAGAGATGAACTCATGTTTACATGTGAATTCTCCCACTGAGGGATCAATAAAGTATATTGGTTAGGTGCAAATAAAACCATGCAACCAGTTGAAAGACAGAATGTAAAAGAAAAATCCAGAAAATCACATTGTATGATTTTTTTGAAAAAATATATTTGTATAATGGTGCAGAAATAAGTATTTAGCACCTAGAACCAAGCAAGAATTCTGGCCCTTACAGACCTATTACTTCTTTAAGAACCTCTTCATCTGTCCTCCACTAGTTACCTGTATTAATGGCACCTATTTGAACTCGTTATCTGTATAAAAGACACCTGTCAGACTCCAACCTCCACCATGCTCAAGACCAAAGAGCTGTCTAAGGACACCAGTCAAGATTGTACACCTACACAAGACTGGGATGAGCCAATCTAAAATAGGCAAGCAGCTTGATGAGAAGATATCAACTGTTGGAGCAATTATTAGAAAATGAAATAAATACAAGATCACTGACTATCTTCTTCGACCTGGGGCTTCATGCAAGATCTCATTGTGTGGGGTACACATGATCTTGAGAACGGTAAGGAAACAGCCCAGAACTGGTCAATGACCTAAAGAGAGGTGGGACCACAGTAACAAAGGTTATTATTAGAAACACACTAAGTTGTCATGGAATAAAATCCCGCAGTGTCCCTTCTTGGGCCAACGCATGTCCAGGCCCGTCTAAAGTTTGCCAGAGACCATCCGGATGATCCAGTTGAAGTGTACCGATCATGAAAGTTACAGAACTCTCTCATCTTTTTAAGTGGGAAATCTTGCACAATATGTGGCTGCCAAATATTTTTTTCCCCCGCTGTAGGATGAACCCTGTGATCAGAGGTGGGTAGAGTGGCCAAAAGATTACTCAAGTAAATGTAACTAGTTTCTATCCACCTATGCCACTTCCTTACTCTCTGGAAGCCTTGCCACTATAGAGACATCAGCTTTGAATTAGCCAAAAAGTGAACCAAGATCTCTCAAAACCATCTTTCTCTCGTAAATATGTAGGCATTGTGAGGGGAGCATCTGCTTTCTTCTGACCAACTTTTGCCTGTTGTTGCCTAATAATGACAGAGCACATGTTTGAAACAGAGGAAGGACTCTGCCAATCAAGCATGGTGACAGGAAGTCATTGGGATGTCACTGACTGATGTCGCGCCTGCCAATCATCTGTGTTTGTGTGTATGCGTGTGTGCACATGTGCTCTGCATCGCAACTCGCCTGTCAGTCGCCCGTTCCCTCGGGATCCATTTGCCAATGATAGCAACGCAGGGCGTGCAAAAGGGGCAGCAGAACGAGGGAGGGAGTGAAGGGCAAGGGAATAAAAGGAATGGTTGTAGTGATAGTCACAGATGTTCAACTTAATTTTCCTCGTTCGTGAGTTTTCTCTTCAACGTCGACTCGGAGAAGCACATTTGCCAGTCCTTTGTGTGCTAACTATTCATATCTATTTGCATGTAATTGTTTATGTTTTTTGCAGGTTATTTGTGGAAGGTATAAAGCAGACCTGTTTGCTTGACTGCTTAGTTCCTTACTGTTGGTATAAGTTTTGACTTGGTGCTGAAGTTTGGTCTTGAAAATACATCATTGAACATTAAGATTTTTTTCTTCATCCTGATACACTTTACAAAAGTAGAAGAAGAAAGGTGCAATTATTATATTTTAAGTTAGTGGGACATGTTTGATGCTGCTATTGATAATAGACTGTGTATGCTTTTATTCTTTCCTCTTTTAATAAGTATTTAG
This sequence comes from Valencia hispanica, assembly GCA_963556495.2. Lineage (NCBI taxonomy): Eukaryota > Metazoa > Chordata > Actinopteri > Cyprinodontiformes > Valenciidae > Valencia > Valencia hispanica. The sequence goes on along the minus strand of OY747707.1, from coordinate 14,362,256 downwards.
AAAAAACTACATTAGTAATTAGATGTTTCTTTGTCATCCCTCATTTTCTTCTGCAATTAGAAGCTTTAAGAAGCCTGGTTAAATGCTTCTCCCTTAAAAGGGCTTCCACACAGATTGTGGTTTTAGCTTATTAGTATTCATTAGTCACTGCTCTGTTCTCTCTAATGACAGGACAAGAGGTAATAAATTCCTCCTAACTGGCTGCTAATCATTTGTTAATCTAACTCTGATATTCCTTGTGAAATGATGTACGAGCCATGATGTTCTCACGTGTAAATTTGTTCTGAACGGTCCTGTTGCTTTAGAAATGTCTCTTTATAATTCATTTTTAATTCTTGCTCATGTCTGCTTGTCCACTTCTTTTCCTTTATGCCCTTACATTTAATCTGTCTTTTAAACTGAGAGGTATAAAATAACTTGAAAATGAAAAATACAGGTGAATTAGTGCTGAGTCACTTCTTTCACATAGAAGTGTACAGCGTTTACATCTAGCTAATTGTATGTGATTTAAATAATAGTTCTTGGACAAAAGACATTTGAAAGGAATGTTCAAATGGAGCTGCTGTCAAACCTCTCTAACAACTTGAACGATTCAAAGAAGCGAAGGTGATGGGAGTTATACATTTTTCCTGCAGGTTAGCGCCAGGGAGTACAAGAATGACACATTTAAAAAAAGCTAATTTGTTTGTTTTCTTGGCGCTAACAGTTCTGGCCTTTATATTAGACATTGTCAACAATGCTTGGATCTCTTCTGACAATGTTGCAAATGTCTGGTTCAGGGAAACTTTTCATATTCCTTCATACCAACTGTTGGGAAGCCTGGCTTGGACCTGAAAACTTCCGCTTACAGTCTGGAACAACTCTCAACTAAATATAAAGGAGAGGAGAGACAGCCATATCTGTACTGAATCTTCATACTCTTTCCAATTTTTCCTAATATTCCTCTATAAAGATGGCTAGAAATCCAGTGCTGTGTTTTTACAGGTAGGTGACCAGATTTAGATTTAAAGTAATCTTTTAACTTAACCAACATGTTTCTTCTGACTGGAAATAATATTAAGGTTTTGGAGTGGCCCAGCTCGAGTCCCGAATTCAATCTGATGGAATATATGTAGAGGAAGCTAAATATTAGGGTGATGGCAAGGAGGGCTTCCAACCTTAAAGATTTGGAGCTCATCACCGATGATAAATTGTCAAAATACCTGTTAAAACATCCAAAGTTACGGTAAGCAATTAGAAGAAGGACTTGATCAATCATGGGAATAAAGGTTTGAAAGTAATGTAGATATTTTTTGACATGACAAAAGAAAAAAAAATTCAAAGAAAAACAGGAAAAAAATTTTTTCCCCAGGTGTCTTTTCTACATTTTGTCATTTTTTAAAAGAGATTTCTGTCTCGTTTCCAATCAGAACCACATTTCTTGGCTGACTAAAAGCCTATTTAAATCTCAATCTACCAAGGGCATGAATAATTTTGGACTTACCTATACCCTTAATTGCTTTTACAATACACAGTGGATCCCCACCTATTCACGGATTCACCTATTCGCAGATTATTTTACGTGAAGCATATATTAAATATTGGAAAGAAACTGCATCTTGGGAAGCTGAAAAACCTTTGCACAATGCTACTTGGCACGCCATTGGCTGGTGTTTGCATAGCAGCAAATCCACGAGCACCATTTGTTTTCCTTGGAGCTGATTGGCTGTACCCCTATGTGTGGAGATAAGGAAGACCGTGGATGTCAGTAGCTAATATGGTTTCCACTGTGTGTAGTAATGCATATTAGGTGGGGGTGTATTGGTACACTAAAATCACGGTTCAGTACGTTTTCGACAACACCCCCTGAGTAAGCAAACAAGAATGTATCAGGACCCACTGCAGTTTGCTTATCGCTGTGGAGTTGGAGTTGAAGATGCCATCATCCACCTGCTTCAACCAACCCACTGTCATCTGGACAAAGCAGGCAGCACTGTGAGGATCATGTTCTTTGATTTCTCCAGTGCATTTAACACAATTCAGCGTAATTTGCTTTGTCAGAAACTCCTGAAGACACAGGTGGAGCCCTCAACAATCGCCTGGATCAATGACTACCTGACCAACAGACCACAATTTGTGAGACTGAAGAATTGTGTGTCAAATCAGGTGGTCAGCAGCACAGGAGCACCACGGGGGACCGTACTCTCACCATTCCTTTTCACCCTGTACACCTCAGACTTCCAGTACAAATCAGAGACCTGTCATCTGCAGAAATACTCAGATGACTCTGCAATTGTCGGGTGTATCAGAGATGGACAAGAAGCTGAATACAGAGAGCTGGTGGACCGCTTTGTGACATGGTGTGGAAACAATCGTCTTACTTTGAATGTGAACAAAACAAAGGAGATGATTGTAGATTTCAGAAGAAAACAGGGATAAGTCAAACACTGTTTCCATCATGGGAGAAGAATTGGAGGTGGTTGAGGTGAAGCCGTCTATAAGAAGGGACAGAGCAGACTGTACTACTTGAGGAAGCTTAGGTCCTTCAAGGTTTGCAGCAAGATGCTGCATATTTTCTACAAGTCTGTTGTGGAGAGTGTAATCTCTTCAGCCGTCATCTGTTGGGGTAGCAGCATCAGAGCCAGGGCTTTAAATAGCCTAAACAACCTGATTAAGAAGGCTGGTTCTGTTCTTGGGACAACTGTGGAACATCTGGAGATGATAATGCAAAGAAGGCTTCTTCATAAAATCTAAAAAATTATGGACAACCCTGAGCATCCTCTTTATGAGACTGTCATACGACAACAGAGCGTCTTCAGCCGGAGGCTTCTTCAGTTTCGCTGCAATACAGACCGCTACAGGAAATCCTTCTTGCCCAATGGTATCATCATCTACAACAACTCCTTAAAGAATTAATTATATGGGCTATACCAACACTTAATTTCCCTCTGGGATCAATAAAGTATTTTTGAATTGAATTGAATTTGAGAATAAAACATGCTTCAACCTTTGGAGTTATTTGATATCTCGACACCCTAGTCTCCCAGCTGTACTGGGCCAGCTGTTGTAAAAATCGCTTCTCATCAACGGGGTGTTATGGCAAAAAAAAAGTATCTCAGGGTTTCCATAATAAAGAAGACTTAAGTCCCAGAAGGCGTTTAAGTATTTAATACAAACATGTCTGGCCAGAACATGGAGGGGACAGAGTTACTCGTGCATCACCCTAACCAACCTTTCTAACTAACCGCTTAAATAGTATTCCACAATCACTGTGTATCTCTGTAGACGTCTTCTCCAACCTTCACGCCCCGCCTCTGGACAGCTGCTCTATGTGAGTCTGATAGCAACACATAAAATAGCTCATCCAAAGGCCAGACTGTTATCTTGCTGCGCCTGCGTCTGTCTCTCTGGTGACCTGACTAGGGCTGTAAAGTCCTAGTCGACTGGTAGACTTATTGGTCGATGCGTTCTGAGTCGACCAAAATTCTGATTGGTCGATTTTATGCCGTGTTAATTTTTGAAATTTGATTGGACAAGAGACATTCCATGAGAGCTGATCGGTGCTGTTGTTAGAGTAGGCTACAACAGCGCTGCTTCTCGTGTGATATTGCTTTAACAGTCTACAGGGAGATCGAAGAACGTCCACGTTATTCAACGTGCTGTGGCTTCAGTGCTTAATTTGTAAATCATTAGGTGCCGGAACGCAAAGTACATGACAGCGCAGGCATGACCAGAGACGCGCACTGGTCCCGGAACGCAGTAAATGGTAGCGGAAAAGAAAACGTGTAAAACATGATGTGGGCCTTACAGGCCTGAATGTTTTAAATATTGTAATGTTCTCCAATAGATGTAGACAATGGTTGTAATCGAATGCTTTAATGCTGACTGCTGTTGGCCGCAATCACGCCGTACAAAACAGTAATCAAAAGAACTCTCACATAAACCGGTTGTCTGTCTAGCTCCATTTACAGACACACACCAGTTCCCCGGCATTCAACTGCGCACCCCCCCCCCAACGCCCAGCCTGCAGAACAGTGCCCCACCCCCCTGAACAGTGCAACAACACTAACGCATAATCATGGCATAAACCATTACATATATAAATCTGAGCTTACAAAAAATAACACACATTCCACAGCATTAAAATCTCAGGATTTGGTTCTATGAATGCCTACGCATATTATTATTTTATTTAATAAATGTAAAATATATATATATATATATATATATATATATATATATATATATATATATATATATATATATATATATATATATATATATATATATTTTTTTTTTTTTTTTATTATTATATTTTATACATGAGAGGGGTGCCGGATCGGCCAAAATAGGTCCCGGAACGCGGGTAGGTCAGAATCAACAGGTGGGGGATCCTGTTCCGGCAGGATCCGGCTCAAATTAAGCCCTGTGTGGCTTGCTGAATATTTTTCTTTAGCGTTTACTACAGTGAGTCCTCTACCATGTCAAAGACATCGGCAGTGTGGCAGAATTTGGTTGATTACAGCCCTATTTATTTTGTTTCATTTTATTGCTAATAATAACGAACTTATGGTTCCCTTTTATTATTGTGCAGATTTATTACTATTTACTGGATTTGGTCGGGTTTTAAATTTTTTTTTATTTTATTGCCTAATGCAAAGCTTTATTACGTTTGTAATTGTCTTGATCTGGCATGTTTAATAAAGATCATTTTCCCTTAATTGCCTTGCCGTTTAGTGTAATTGCAGTAATCATGGCATATTATATTGCGCAGATGCACATAATGCAAAATGCTGTCAGAATATACACTTAATTCCAAATTACATAACAATTTTCCAACCCAGGGGATTCAGCTGACTTGCGTTTATCCTATATAAGGAGTTTGGGCTGGTTGGATGCTACTGGTAGCCATGTGGATGTCAGCTGTTTTTTTCTCTAGTATTAGTGATGTTAACATTCAGCTTGACATTGTTTCAGGTGAGCCATAGTTCAGTGCAGAGCATATTATGTACCCTATTATTGCTGAAAGTCATTGCCATCTTTTTCAATATACCGTAGCTGCATGATAAACCATTTTTGTTACCAAATAACAGAGTTTAGTGATAGCTGGGAGTCCGTTCTGTTTTGTTTTGGTGTCATTTTGTGTTGCAGAACGTTGGACTGCACTTTGAGTTTTGCACATAAACATTGTGCGTGGGTTCAGGTAGGAAACAGCTGTATTTGTTCGGTACACAGGCATACTGAATCGAACCAAAAAATACAAATACGAATGCATATACCGTTACACCCCTATCAAATACCTTTTAATACCTAGCTGCATTAAAGTAGTGAGACCTTGCAGGAAACCTGTTTACGATGTGATCTTGCATCAGGGACAATAAATGCTGCCAACCATAAAAAGTGCAAAAGAAAGGAACAACTTCATGAATAGTAGATACACTCCTGTGGTTATTATGTAAGAACCACAAAAAACTACACTCATTGAACAAACACGCCTTTATGCCTTCAAGTTTATTTTTATACTACATATACACATACAGTAATAAGCTAAATGGTCACCATGAGAGGATAGCCATGGTCAGCAACAATAATCAGATAGACGGTGGCATTCGAATGATGATTGATCAGCATTGATGGGCTTCAACCATGCCAAGAAAGCACTCTGTACATCAATTTACCACTGCCACCATTATCCTGTATTGTTGACATTAGACATTGTGGATTTATGCTTTTAATCCTAAATTCTGGCTGTAATATCTGCAGCCTCAGCAGAAACGGATCGTTCCTTACACCAGGCTGCATCTCACTGCGGTAAATAGTCATTATCTGGCTTTCAGTATCCTATTCGATTGCCTAAACCGGTTTTAGCATACAGTCTATTCACATGGTCCGATTTAGATCCAGATACATACAGCCTACCTTAATTTGAATTATGATACAATACAATCAAATCCAATTAACCGTTTAATACAACTAAATAAAAAGTCAGCCATAGAAACCCTCCCAATTACATTGAGTTGTTGATTTTGCAGAAATCACTTATCATTAGCGAACAGTTGTTGGTTTTCTGTACTTTGGTATATCTACACCGTTCTTTTATTTTATTTTCCAGTGACTGATTTACACAAAACTAAATATTCTCATACATATTCAAATATGACAAGGCAAGGCAATTTTATTTGTATAGCACACTTTCAACAACAAGGTAATTCAAGGTGCTTTACATGATTGAGTGGTAAAATAAAAATTGCAGTAAAACACAGACAAAGCATACAAAGTAAAAACAGCAATAAAGCATGAAGCTCACACAGATTCATCAAAGCATTACAAAGCATATAATGTAAAAACAGCAGTAAAACAAGAACAATACACAAAACATGGTACATCAAAGCATTACTCAAAGGCAGGTCTAAACAGATAGGTTTTTAGTTGTGATTCAAAAGAACTCAGTGTTTCAGCAGCTTTGCTGTTGTCTGGAAGTTTTTCCAGATTAGAGGATCATTGAAACTGAAAGCTGCTTCTCTGTGTTTGGTTCTAATTCTAGGGATGCTGAGTAGACCTGAGTGGTCTGGGTGATTGGTATAGTGACAAGTCTTCAACATACTTTGGTGCTAAGCCATTCAATGATTTATAAACTAGTAAAAGCATTTTGAAGTCTATTCTCTGAGCTATAGGGAGCCAGTGTAAGAACTTTAGAACTGGGGTGATGTGCTCTACTTTCCTGGTTCTAGTAAGGATACGAGTAGCAGCGTTCTGGATCAGCTGCAGCTGTCTGATTGACTTTTTAGGCAGACCTGTGAAGACGCTGTTGCAGTAATCAATCCGACTAAAGATAAATGCATGGATGAGTTGGTCGAGGTCCTGTTGCGACATTAGTCCTTTAATTCTAGAAATGTTCTTCAGGTGATAGAAGGCTGACCTTGTTATTACCTTTATGTGGGCCCAGGAGGTTCAGGTATGAGTCCATTACTACACCTAGATTTCTGGCCTGATCAGTAGTTTATAGCTGTATTAACTGAAGCTGTGTGCTGACTATTGATCTTTCCTCTTTAGGTCCAAAAATAATTACTTCAGTTTTGTTTCTGTTCAGCTGGAGAAAGTTATGGCACATCCATCCATTGATTTGCTCGATGCATTTACTTAGGGTTTGGATGGGTTCAAAGTTACAAGGTGACATCGTAATGTAAAGCTGAGTATCATCTGCATAGTTATGGTAGCTAATCTTATTGGTCGTTATAATCTGGGCTAGTGGGAGCATGTAGATATTAAATAAGAGGGGCCCCAGGATGGAGCCCTGGGGCACCCCACATGTGATTTCTGTTTGTTCTGATGAAAAGTTTCCTATTGAAACAAAGAAGTCCCTGTTCTTTAGGTAAGACTCGTACCAGCCAAGTACTGTACCAGAGAGTCCGACCCAGCTCTCTAGTTGGACCCAGCTCTCTAGTTGTTCTATTATATCATGATCAACATTGTCAAATGCTGTACTGAGATCCAGCAGAACCAGCACTGTGGTTCTACCACAGTCTGTATTTATGCGGATGTCATTGGAAACTTTGACGAGGGCAGTCTCAATGCTGTGGTGAGTACGGAAACCAGACTGAAAAACATCAAAGCGGTTGGTCATTGTTATGAAGCTATTTAACTGCTGAAATAGCTTTTTCAATAATTTTACTGATGAATGGAAGATTAGAAATCGGCCTGTAGTTCTACATTAACGTGTTGTCCAGATTATTCTTTTTTAGCAGTGGTGTAATAACTGCTGTTTTTAAAGCCTGGGGGAAGACACCTGACAGAAGGGATGAGTTAACTATTTGAATCAGATCAGACACAATGACAAGGAAAACTTTCTTAAAGAGTAACTAAACCCCAAAACAACTTTTTTTTTTGCCTATCAACTGTATAAATGGGTCTTTACCAATGCAATCTTCCAGTTTCTGGGGATTTTTTTACATTTTCGTGTAATCTTGTTTAATTCTACACTTGTTGGTCTAAAAACGTCTTAGTGCTGCCCTCTTAGGGTTGAACTGTGGCTACTGCATTTGAATTTTGTGATTGGCTGAGAGCGGTACATCTTTTCCACTCTTTACGTCACAGGCATGGTCTCACAGACACGCCCCGTGGGTTTGGGTATAAAACCATCTCTCAGACATACTCGCCCCGTGGCGAGTTTGGAGTTGGATTCCGTTTTTCAGGTTACCATTATTATCAAATTAGCACTTAGTTAGCATAGCTAACATACTGTTTTGAACGTTAGCCTATGTTAGCATTACCACTCAGGGACTGGACTCCTCCTGTCTCCCTCTGCCTCAGCAGCACGGGCAGGACCAGCCTCGGGCAGCGCTGACTCAGCTGACGGCGGAGGAATATTTAGTCATGATGAACTTTAATGACTGAACTTTTTGTTTAGGTCAGTGGTCCCCAACCCTAGTCCTCAAGGCCCGATGTCCTGCGTGTTTTGAGTGTGACCCTGGTCCAACTCACTTGATTGATGCCGCAAAAATCTGTTAATCACCCAATAATTTAGGCCAGGTGTGTGGCAGCAAAGAAAGTCTTATAACATGCAGGACAGTTTGCCCTGTGGACAAGGGGTGGAGACCACTGGAATAGGTGACATGTCACAAAGCGGTCCACCAGCTCTCTTTATTCAACTTCTTGTCCATCTCTGATACACCCGACAATTGCAGAGTCATCTGAGTATTTCTGCAGATGACAGGTCTCTGATTTGTACTGGAAGTCTGAGGTGTACAGAGTGAAAAGGAATGGTGAGAGTATGGTCCCTTGTGGTGCTCCTGTGCTGCTGACCACCTGGTTTGACACACAATTCTTCAGTCTCACAAATTGTGGTCTGTTGGTCAGGTAGTCATTGATCCAGGCGATTGTTGAGGGCTCCACCTATGTCTTCAGGAGTTTCTGACAAATCAAATCAGGCTGAATTGTGTTAAATGCACTGGAGAAATCGAAGAACATGATCCTCACAGTGCTGCCTGCTTTGTCCAGATGACAGTGGGTTGGTTGAAGTAGGTGGATGATGGCATCTTCAACTCCAACTCCACAGCGATAAGCAAACTGCAGTGGGTCCTGATACGTTCTTGTTTGCTTACTCAGGGGTGCCAACAGGAGCCTCTCCAGGACCTTCATGATGTGGGATGTCAGGGCAACAGGTCTATAGTCATTGATGACTGATGGGTGAGTTCTCTTTGGTACTGGAACAAGGCAGGATGTCTTCCACAACACTGGAACCTTCTCCTGAGTTAGGCTAAGGTTGAAGAGGTGCTGCAGAATCCCACAGAGCTGCTCTGCACAGGCCTTCAGGACTCTGGGGCTGACACCATCTGGACCTGCAGCCTTGTTCTGGTTCAGTTTCTCTTCCTTTCCTTTCTCTGAAGGTGGAATGTAAACAACTGCTGCCAAAATTACACTGGTTAACTCTCTTGGTAAATAATATGGACGAAAACCTACTGCCAAGAGTTCGACATCTGGGCTGCAGAGACGACACTTCACAGTTACATGTCCTGGGTGACACCATCTGTTGTTGACAAGCACTGCTACTCCACCACCTTTTCTTTTCCTGCTCGTTTTCAGATCTCTGTCTGCTCGTACAGTCAGGAAGCCTGGCAGAGAGACGTTGGAGTCGGGGATATGATCCAGCAACCACGTCTCAGTAAAACACATAACACTGCATTGCCGCTACTCTGGCTGAATCCTTGTAAGGGCTTGGAGTTCATCAATCTTGTTAGCCAGTGATCTTACGTTGCCCATTATGATCGATGGAAGAGATGGCTTGAACTTCCTCTTTCTCTGTCTCCTTTTCGCTCCTGCTCTGCATCCACGTCTCCTCCTTATCAACTCATTAGGGATTTGTGGCTTCAGTTGAGGCATCATTTCAGCTTTTGCGATGTTAATCAGCTGCTCCGGGCTGTAAACCACGTTGTTGCCATGGTTACGCATCATAACAAGTTGTCAAAAAGTGAAAAATTTACAGCAAAAATCCTTCCAGCTTCACAGCACCAAAAACTAGAAAGTATACAGGTCAAAAAAATGCAATCTTTCTCAAGAAAAAAAGAGGAACCAATATACAAAAAACCAAAACTTAATATGTAGCCAACAGAGCCACTCCAACATGCAGCCACCCAGAGCAGCGCAATTCTAGAGGAGAAAATGTAAAAAGGAACTGTGGTGAAAGGAGGGGTAAGTGCAGGGAGGAGAGATTTGAAAGAAAGGGTAAGCCTCTGTAGGTAGCTGTAATTAAAGTAAGGCTTGTCCCCTGTGTGGCAAATACACACACATGCTGTTAATACACACAGATGATTGGAGCCCTTCATTGCCCATCGAACCACTCCTCCGTGGGTGGTAAATAGGCTTTACCCCCCAGTCCACATTAGGCATTTCAAAGAAACCTATTACCCCAGTGCTCAAAGTGCACTTTTGTTTTTATTAAATCGAAAACAACAAGCCAGTCCCTGTGTAATGTAGCACTGGATTTGCTTTTAAATAATACATAAGCAGGGGGAGTGATACTTCAAAAATTTCTATCGTATTACATAGCAGAAATGTAGACAGAAGGATAATTCATCAATAAATTCACTTGATAAATAAAACATGAGCTGTGTTATAAGGTCACAGTTGGCGTGTTGGACATATTAACTATTTAGCAGGTTTGACTGGCTCAATTCACCATGTCGCACCCGCTGTGTAGCTCTGCTCTAAAGTTTAATAAGCTTCTGCTGTTTTAAGCTACATTTAGGCAAAGTATTATTGCACGTTGTACATTTGAACTTTTGATTTACAAAATGGAAAACTTTCAATGAGATTACGACGACACATTTCCTACCAAGAACTGAGTTTATCAAGAACAGAAGATCTGTAAAACGTTTTGGGTTAGAAATTTTAGCAGGAAGGACAACCATGGAAAACAATGTTTTAAAATGTGCAATTTCTTTTATTAATCCTAGAATTTAAATACTTGGTTAGCAAAATTAATATTCCACTTAACAGGCAGTGGATTGTACTGTGAAGTAGAAGAAAGGTTTTTGGTCAGATAAGACCAAAAAGGAACTTTCACTGCACATCACCACAAACGCACCATCTGAATCTGAAGCATGCTGGTGGCAGCATCATGCTAGGGGATGCTTCTCAGCAGCAGGCCCTGGAAGGCTTGTAAAGGTAGAAGGTACAATGGATCCATCTTTTATCTGCAAGAGAACTACGGCTTCGAAAACCATTTCTTATCCAGCAAGACAACAACCGGAAGCATCCGGCTAAAGCTACACAGAAATGGTGGATGTTTTGGAGTAGCCTAGTCAACGCCCAGACCTCAGTCTAATAGTGAATTTGTTGCTGGACTTGAAAAGGGCTCATCTCCACTGAACCTGACAGGGCTTGAACAGTTTTACAAGGAAGAATAGAGGAAAATTGCAGCATCCAGATGTGCAGCCTGAATGAGACCTATCAACACAAATTCAGTTGTGTGAATGCAGCCAAATGTGCATCTACTAAATACACACTTGAAGGGGGGGGGCTGTTATTTATGCAATCACTTATTTTATCTTACATAATTTTGACATTTTTTGATTTAATGAATTTATTGACATTTAATGGTTAATTTGTAAAAAAACAAACAAACAAAAAACAATAAAAGGGGTAAAACATTCTAGGGGGAGAATACTTTTAATAGGCTGTGTAATAGAGCATCCTTTTGCTGTTATGATCTTCTCCAAACTTGAAGCATTGCCAAATACTTCTGGTTCCTTTCCTCAGGAACCTTGGCCCACTCCACATGGTCAAAAGCCTCCAGGTCATTATTGTTCTTAGGTTTACCTGCTGCAACCAGATTGTTCAAATCCCACTAGAGATTTTCAATGTTGGTCAAGTAAGGAAACTACTATTAACATTCTTTTATGTTTTATGTTAAATATTTGTATTTAATTTGCTTTATTTTATACAAATCAGTTTTCACTTTGATATTAAGGGAGGGAGTTGTTGTAAATTTATGGCAAATTTGGCATGATTGATTTGTAAAAGCAATAAAGGGTAAAACATCCAATAGGGTGAATACTTTTTAAAGGCTCTGTATGATGTATATATATCATACTTTAATTTATAGCAGGACTGTATGTACCTACAGTATTTGTCTGCTTTAGTAATATTTACTAAAAACAATATTAGTACTATAAAGTAAAAAAAGTATTACTTTAATATTACTTTTGTTAGTATGCTTTGATTCTGGTTTTAGAAGCAAAAAAAAAAGCAAAATTTTTTATTTATTTTTTTCAACATGTTTATGTATGCTTCATTCTCTATACGTCCAGGTTTGGAAAGAAAAAGGAGGAGAAGAAGGAGGCAAAGGCCGCTCTGCAACGACAGAAGTCAGATATTTTGAGTGACGTGGAGCTTGACAGGATGAAAGAAGAGAGAGAGAGGTGAGGAGCTTTCTCTAAAATATGATTAGCAAACAAGCCACTTATTACATGATTTCTAAAATTTTCACTGCTAAATACTTTGTGCGTCTGCACGTTTTCATTAAACTCTTTCTCTGTGACAGCTCTTGTTTGTGAATTACTACTAGCCTGCTAAAGTACTTACTGCAGCTCTATAAAAGGGAGTAATTGGTTCTCTGTTTCTCTTTAAGGATTGAAGCAGGGCATCCTGAGCTGCGAGAACAAATGTCTAGAGACCAGCAGGGTTGCGGTGGAGGGCCGGCATATCCACACTTCGAGGATGACGACGCAGACCCAAACTACGCCAGAATACAGTCCTTCAGGGACCGAGAGATGGGTTCAGGGCCACCGCCACTGCCTCAGTCACCTCTCTACAGTGCAGTTCAGCATGCTCATGTCCGCACACCTTCGCCACAAGGCCCTCCCAACTTCCATGGACATGGGAAGCATGTTAACGAAGCTGGAGTTCTACCCCAAGAAGACCCCCTTGATAGGCTGTATGCCAAAGTTAACAAACCAAGAGGTTCTGGAGCGACATCACCGCCCACTCCTTCCCCAGCTCCTCCCAATGACAGGTAGGGCTCTGACTTTATCTGTAAAGCACTTTTGTTCAAGGTCGTAGTTTACACTTTGAGTTTATAATTTGATATATATTTTTCCATTTCAGTAGACGGCAAAAAAAACTTTACTTATTAAAAACGTATCACATTATCATCAGATTCAATATGTGTAATATCACAGTTACAAAGGAACTTGCTTGCCATTGCATAGGTTGCATTCAAGCTCTGCATGGCACCTATATGTTAATGTACTGACACCGATCCTAAAATTGATGCAGATTGGTGGAGATAACATGATGATAGAGAAGAAAGAGTAGATAAGGCAAGATATATTATTAAATATATTAATGATAAAATTGCATGTTTTTTCTAAGATCTTGCAGCAACTACTTTAAAGTCCAGGTTGCAGGTTAGAACCCCCCTAAACCACTGTTTAGAGAAATAGATCAGATCTAGAGAAATAGATCAGATTAATACAATTTTGCTCATACATTAATTATTTTAGCTTTAGGACTCGTTTTTGTGAGAAGATTTAACCTCTGCCAGACCGGAAGTGAAGTAGCAGAAGGGAGTCCTGTCAGCTCCATCAATAGGAAACTGTGGATGATAATGCGGGCTCTGACAAAAAACAAACTTGAAGTGTTTACAATTACACATATGATAGACCACAACCATACAGGTATGACCCTACTGCATACCCCAGAGAGCAGAGATAGACCAAGGGGAGGATTAATGGCCAAAAAAAAAACATTGCTAAGCGAAGCTAATGTTATTAGCCTGGGTGCTGCAAGCTAGCTTTTCCTTTTTTTTAACAACCCACATATATTGATTCTCATCTTTGATCAAATTTCTTTCAACAAAGTTGGTAATCAGCAGCTGTTAGACAACAACACTGACAATGCACGGAACCCGCTAGCGTAGAGCTGAGCCTCTGATCGATCCGTGATCGTGTCTCCCGCCTGCTGCAGGTCCAGAAGCGGCCGCGGAAAGCGGTCGGATGAAGCTGTAAGCAAAGAAGGCACTCCGGCTAGTGTGAATCACACCTGATCTTTGCTTTAGTATCCCAAGTCAAATTCCATCACACCGCTGTGATTTTAATCCTCCGGTCTGAAGTGAGCGCCACTGAGGACTGCGTTTTTCCTAGCCAAAACAGAAGTTAAGTCCAGACTTTTCACCTGCACAAAACGCACCCAGGCATGGAAGAAAGTGCTGGTTCTTTTAGATTAAAATCTACAATCAAGAAAAATGAACGGCATCCAAAACTGGTGAACACACTGACTCTCGATTACATGACCGCTCGACCTGATAACTGAGGCAGGTCATAGCATATGACTCCCCCCTCTTACGTCACAGGTCAAGATTATGAAACTTTCCTTTTTAAAATGCGTGCCATTGTGCATTGTGAAATTTAAAATACCCTCAATAAATGTTTCAAATAGTCATTTTTGGACATTTTATATGCATTTTAGAAAATATTTACCCTGCAATAGGCTTTTTAAGTAGTAAGTAGTATACATAAGGATGATATTTAAATTATGTTGCAATTAAAGCTGCCAGAATCTCCTCCGTTTTATGGTAATGTCCTGTTTGAATGCCAATCTTCTTTCTAGGGTGGATTGATACTTTAAATCTTGGTCTAAATAGGCGGGTTTCCACTATTGGAACCTCAGGGTAATTTGACAAGACCTTCCCGATATGCGCTTGTCTCTACTTCATTGGGCCTGGCCAACAGGGCCTTTTTCGGGGGAATTTTAGGAACCAACTGAGTACCTGTATGGGGGGTATGTACTCGAAATGGTCCGATCGAGTCGCTCAGCGGGAGCTGTGGTTACGTCATGCTGATTGGTTGTAATTCAGGGGAAAATGAGCAGACGTCGCCAAATAACCAGTTTTGTAAAAATAAGAAGTTACTGGTGAAGCAGTTTCAACAACAGCAAACAAACGCTGCAACAAGCCCTGCTCCTGTCGATCTCTTGTCATTTCTGTTGCTCCGGGTACCGTTTTGCGCTGATCGCTGACGCTACTCGCTGCTGAAACAGTCGTGATATGTGGATGACTTTAGCTGAGTCCTTAAAGGGCCGATTGTGTATGGAGACACGGAGGCTGAGAGGAGCGGGCCAACAGATTACCCTGTCAGAACAAGATCTGGTTAAATTACCCTAAGGTTCCGATAATGGAAATGTGCCTATTATTGCATTTCTTCTAACTGAAGTACATCATCAATCAAAGTCTTTTGGTAAATGTGGAAGTTAAAATATCTCTAAAAATATAATGTGGGATATTGCACACTTTTAAATATGTTTTTAGCTACACAAAAGCTTTGGTTTGAGTTGAACAAACTCTGGATATATTTAGGCTACATCTTTTTCTTTAGGCATAAGTAAGACTGTTGCAACTGACAGAAAATGACTTTGAATCATAAGAATTAAACACAATCAGTACAAATTTTCACATGACAGGCGAGACTGTGATTTATTTTTGTTGTTGAAAAGGCTCACCATGAACTAACCTAAACAGCAGAAATACATAATGAGCACAACCTAGTGTCTTATTCTGTTGTTTTCGCTCTGTTGTCACATCACTCCTTCTGTGTAACGCCATTTTGCTAATATTTTTCTCTTTCCTGTTTAAATCTCATACGTCTACTAAAGCCTACTTTCTGCCTATATGCGAGTGAAAGATGGAGAGATGGAGAGGATGAATCGTTTGTGCCTGCTTGAAGCTCCAGTTTGATACCCCAACCTCTTTACCTTTTATCATATCAGTCACAGCTCTCTAACTCTGGAACATATCTGCCAGTACATATGCTCTAACTCACACACACTCATCTACTCACCTTGTGTACCTGTCAGAAAAGTGAGGATGCCAACCAGCTTGATGGACAGCTCCATCCTGAATGGAGCCCGTTTCTTGGCAGCCTTTCTTGTATTGTTTTCTTCATGCAAAATCCTATATATTTCAATTCGTTGACCTTAAGTTCAACAGTAGATTTTTATGAGATTCATATTTAATATGAGAGTTGTGCTCACCTGCGCATGTGTTTTATTTTAAGACGCTGGAGAACGGGAGTTTTAACATGGTTTAGCAGGTAATGAATGCTTAAATAAAATAATCTCCATTTAGTTGCATGTGAATGATTTTTGTAAAAATGTACATCTTTAACATTAACTCTGAGTTTTACTGTCTTGTTCCGTAATCCCTGGTCTCCCTACATGTAATTTGGATTATGTAAATGCACTCAGCTTGCTTTGGCTTGCATGCTGATATTTGCTGTTAAATATGTTAATCCCAGACAGTTTGAAATGCTTTCTTATTAAAGCTATTTTTTTCATTTGCACATTATAACAAGTTTGATTTAAAGTTCAGTAGATTGGATTTTCCTTGATTTTAATTGTAGACATGGTGCCGCTTTGTTGATTAGTTCCTTACCTACGTTAATATGTTCAGTATTTATTTTTCCAAGATGCTCGTATTTCCTTAAAAGAAGTAGCAAAAGTGAGAGAAGGTCTCGATTTTGGAGTCGTTTAACCATGACCGGCAGTCTTGGCAGATAGCACTGTTCATTTATCATCACTTCCTGAAACCTGATGATGCAGACTAAAGGAAGTCCAGGTATTGGCTGACAGTAATCAATGTGGCTGGAAAAAGAAGGTGGTGTGTCAGCAGTGGTGTCTGTATGTGTGCATTAACGGAGGTCAAAGCCACTGCAGGCATGTGGGATACAGAGATAAACAGGATCGCCAAGGACTCCCTTCCATCAGTATATTAGCAAAGCAGTGAAGCATGACTGTTTAGACATGTGCACTAAAATGCACACCTGCAAGCTCAGAAAAGGTGTTTTGTGAGCTATAACAGCTTAAAAATACATAATGTGTATGTGGACATATCATTGGGTCTCAATGGGGAGACTTAAACGATACACCGTTGTAAGGTAACAGGTATATTGGGTGACAAAAACAAGTACTAATTCGGAGTTCTTTTTGGACTGCTTGTAAAATATTGAGAAAGCCAAACATTTTGTTGCGTTCACTCCCTCTGAAGTCAATGAAGTCATACCAGAGTTAATTTGTTTTACAGTAGGGGTGCCCAGGTTTGCAACTTTTAGCAGTACAAACCAAAACAATGTATTTCTCTCCATTTTAGACTTTTAAACTCTGATGGCTGTGTTGGGCTGGTGTTGAAATTCACCACGGAAGCTTGGAGAGTTTTTTAATTCAGGTGGGTCGTGGATGAGAAAATTCTTATTTTTATAAGTATCTCAAACTTTCAGGCTCAGAGGTGACCTATATTTGGAAGCCCCCTGAGGTTAGGCCAGCTTCCTTTCAAAGCAGAAGAGAGCTACTGACGTCTGGTAGCAGCTAGCAAACAACAATTAAATAGTTGACATGAAAACATGTCGTAAATTGGAAAATTTCCAAACCTTGCAGAATCGAGTGCCGCAGCGAGAGGTAACTAATCAGCCCCAGGTGCAGCAGCAGTACCGTGTACAAAGATCTATAACTGAAAATGCTTCAATCACGTTGGCTAGGAGGCACTGGCAAAATAGATTTTAATCTCAATGTGATTATTTTTTCCTAGTAAAATAAAGGTTAAGATGTACACAAACAGACACACAGCAGGATCATAACAGTGGCTCAACCATGGCTCCATTTGGGGTACAGAAACAAACGTTCTGGCCACCGGTGTAGAACAGACTGGAGGTTCAGGAAAACTCCCAAACCTTCCTATGGCCCGCCCGCCCCTGTCTGAAGGAATTTGCTTTTAAACATAGACTGTACAATACTATGCTGCCTTGGCACTGAGATAAAACAGTCAAGTAAATAAAAAGCAGTTTGAATATTTGTTTAACAGAAAATAGCATCTTGCATTTGTTGCCTGATAGGAATTTGTTTTACCTCCTATGAAACACCTTAGTATGGTATAAAGTAAAATGTATATCTTTGAAAAAATTTCGTATCTCAATCACTAAGACAGATATTTGTTGCCAGAAATAAACAATCATGCAATTTCCCAAAATTCAAGCATGAAAAAAACCCATTAGAAATTATGGAAATTGTAGCAGAACTTCAGTTTTTTCATTTTTAAAGTCACCCACTACATTATAGTCTTCAAATTGCTGACAAAATGTTACATGTGTTACTATTTACAGTCAGCATGCGGATTGACTGAACTGATACGGACACTTCCCATCTGCTTTATATGACCATGTATAAGGATGTGGGGGTCTGTGGCTTGGTGTCATCTCTGAATTGGGAAGTTTAACTCCAGCTTACAGAGACACAGTTGTCTATAGGTTTGTATTGGCATGATTCAGTGGGGGAATGTTTCATGTTTTGTTGTAGTAATTGACCCAAATGCAGACACACTGGAAGCAGCATGGAGTGAAAATGGGTTTATTAATGGGGAAAAAACTCAAAGGATTTTATTTTATAGCACGAAAGGAACAGGTCTTCACACTAGAGTGAGTGAAACAATGATAACCAGGGAGCTTAAATACTGAAGAGGAGTGGAGAGTGACCTTGAAACCAGGTCAGTCGAATTGGAGGAATGCTGAACAGCTGGAGAAGAATGCAGAGCAGGAAGCAGAGGGACAATGACTAATTGACAAAAGGAATACAGGGGAAGTTAAAATAAAACAAAAAAAGAAACTAGAAGCCAAAGGTGGAAAAAGACCAGTTCTAATAGAGTCAAAACCGAAATGCATAGGATAGATGAAAAAACCCAAATGACAATAGTAAAGATCTACTAACAGTAATAAACAACCCAGAAATAATCAGAACATTGACACCTGTGGATCATGACAGAATGTGATACATAGTGAAATGGTTTATTAATCTGGATAATTTCTATTAATCTTTATTGTATTTAGTAGGTTTATTGTCATGTGCAAACGTTTGTGTATTTCTGTTCTATACCAGGTATCCTACACAGTCTGTCGTCATATTTTCTAGGTCTAGACTGGTGTGGAAAAATAAAACGGCATGAAAAAATATTTGTTTTTCCAAGCTGTATTCCCACGGGCCAATGTCTAAACGTACTTTAATTCCTTCCATCCATCCATCCATCCATCCATCTCCCTAATAGTCTGTGGTTTATCCAGCTTTAAAATGATTATTAGTTTGCGATATTGTATAATTAATGTCACAAATATATCATATATGACTGGGATAAACCAAAAGATACTTAATAACAGTGTTCATGTCTTTCTGCTTTATGTTCATTGTAAACATGAACCCCACAAATTATTTTGAAAATAGTTTTTTTTTTATTCTACCTCAGTTTTTTCCAACCCTACCAAGGCACACTGCCCTGCACATTTTAGATGTTTCCTTGCTTTAGTTCAGTAAAAATCTTTAAATCCTCAGCCATCAATTGAAATCAGGTGTGCTGAAGCAAGGAAACATCTACAACATGCAGGGCAGTGTGCCATGAGGAGCACGGTTGAAAAGAAAGTTGAAGTTACTTAATGCCTTTTTAGCAGAACTTCCTAATACAAACAAGCATTAACAAAATATATTACTGGCATAGAGAGCATGAATACTTGGTAATTACACTTCCTGGCCAACAAAATTTGCCACCTGGATTTAACTAGGCAAGTAGGTATAGGTCTCCTATTGGATAATTACTGCATGGCCAATTATCTTTCAGCTGACAACAAGTTATTTCACCCCAACATATGCAACAAGTTGCTATGAGCTTTAAAAAACTCTGGAACTCAGGGATATGTTTAATAATAAAAGTAAGAGCATTTCCACATGCACAATGTGAAGGGAACTCAAGAAATTGGGACTGAATAGCTATATAACCATAAGAAAACCACTAATCAGTGAGACTTACTGAACAAAAAGGCTTCAGTTTGCAAAGGACCATAAAGATTGGACTTTGGATGAGCGTGATGAGCACACCAGGGTAATGCCACAGCAAATGTGTGCCAACGAAATATTAGATTGTGTGACCTTTTTTTGGCCAAGTATTGTATAATAATTGCTAATATTTATTGCAGCCCTTTTCAATATCAATATTGGCTGTTCTGATATTATGTTGACGATACATTTGCAATATATTGTGCAAACCTCAATTCAAAAGCCTAACCTCTTCAGAAATATCAGCTATATATTAGGGCTGAACAATTAATTACTAATGCAATAATATCGCAATATGGCAAAGTGAGATTTTCTAATCGCAAAGGCTGCAATTTGACTGGACACGAGGGCTGGGAGAGTCACGTGACGTTTGAGCAGCATGAAAAGTTAGAATTATTAACGTGGTAAATCCTCAGATTTGTTTTGCATTATTGTTTTCATCTGTACTTTAGTATATGTGATTTATTACTGTTTTGCTCTTGTTTAGCAGATCTTTGAAACACTGTTATCGTGACTGCTTACAAGACTGCAAGTCAAAGTATTCAGTAGGTTTACAACTGTGATTTTAGTAAATAAATGAACTCCTTTAAACTCAGTCATGCTTTGTTTGCCTTTAACTTAAGTCTAGCCTATGAGAATAATTAATTTATAATAAATCTGATATTTTTTATAATAATACATAGATTTTTTTCCTTGCATTACTTAAAAGTTCCTTGAGAAAATAATAGCAAATTAAATCGGAGTTGCAATATTGAACAAAAAAATCGCAATTAGATTATTTTTCAAAATCGTTCAGCCCTACTATATATATCCATGGTGAACTTTTCTATGTTTGCTTTAAATAGGCTAAAGATGGACGCAGAACTTGTAGGAACCCTGCTTTACTAATAGCTGATCAATTTAGTGTTTTTTTCTGTCATTCTCAATGGACTCACTGTTTGGACTGCAGAGTTGCGAAGTGTGTGCATCAGAAGACTCACACATAGAAAGGCAATTTCCTTAAAGTTCATACAGAGTTTATATATTCATGCATCCATTATTCATTCCCTTCTAATCATATTTTCTCTGTTTTTCTGCCAGTAACCTTCTCATATTATTTCCCATGTTTCACTTTTTTTTGTTTTTCAGCAGTGTCCTTACAATAACCCATCATCTAAGCCCATAATGTTAATGAAGTGATACTTCATCTTTGTGCTTTCTGTTATATTAAAATCAAATTAATACCAAATTTGACAGTCTTTTGGTCGTCAACCTAATAAAGTCCATAACCTGTTGACCCACTCTCAAACTTGACAACTAAAGGCATAAGTAAACACAACCTCAGCGTAGTTCTAACATCGATTTTAAAATCTCAAACATCTCTTTAAGAGAAATGTAGACAGATTAAAATGTCTTCATAATATGGAAATTGGTTTCCAGCAGGAGAAGATGTACAAACACTTATCCAGTCTATTTTCTGAAGTGACCCGCTAAGCCTTGGATGAGAGCAGCCCTCGGTTTTCACGAACAGCTGCCCCCCTCCCACCGTCACCCATCCACCACCAGCCAACCCGTCCAAGTACCCCTCATAGGTTACCATAACAACCACGACCTCTGGCACTCCACCTATTAGAAAACAATCAGCCTTGAGAGACCAAAGTGAAGTGAGCTTGGCGGAGGAGGAAGGAGGGGCTCTGTAGTACATGTGTAAAGGATAAGCAGCGAACAAGAAACAAAGAAAAAACATTAAATAAAAGCACGTCCTCATAGGGGGGATTTGTTTTGCATTTAATTTGAAAAAATGTGTTCTGTTAATTGAAAAAATATTAGTGCAATAGAGTATTACTTCCTTTTATTATTAAATACAACTGAATATATTAGATGTGTTGGCCTTGCTAGTAGCTTGTTTGTTTTTCAGAATGTGTCAAAAATTATTCAACATTTTATTCATGCCCTGGAGTCTAAAGTTGATAGGCACTCAGTGAGGCTTTAAGTTGCAAGTAACCTGATGATGCCTGTACATGGTTCAATGGTAAATTCACTTTTTTTGCCAATTTATGTCCCTATTTTGTACCTAAGCATTTCCATTTCTTCACAGCCTTCATCCATTTTGTTTGAACCTGGGGAAAAACCTGAAGTACAAAATACCACGGAATAATGCTACATACACAAAAATATACATTATGATCTAATTAGAAGTTGCCTCTTTTTATTTTCCACACCACGACTGTCCATGTTTTTGCACTTTCTTGAAAGCAGGTGAAAAAAGTAGTATCCTTCTTTCAGCAAGCTGATCAACAGTGCACAGTAATAAGTGCGAGAAGGTCAGCGCTCCACTACTCTCCTCCTTAAACAACAGAAGAAAACACATTACTCTCGCTTTCTCCGGCATCTGATAAATGGGCTTTAAGCTGTAGGAATTGTTTGAAGGATCATTTTAAACCTTGGTATATATTAACAGCGGTAACCATGCCAACAGTGGAGTATAAGTAGATCAAAGGAAACTACTTTTAATGTCCTCTTACCAAAATGTGTACAAAATGCCCCCAAAACAACCTGTGACGGACAGATTTTTTTCAGAAGTAAAATATGTTGGATACAAAGCCACCAAAATTACAAAAGGAGGAGAGGAGTTAGCATTAAATAACCAGCAACTTTTAAACATTGCTTATACTTTCAAAAATTGTAATGATCACTAAAAATGATGAAGATAATCAAATGTGGAAGCAGTAAATTGGCGTCTATTAAATAGAGACAGACATGTTTATTAAGTACTCTGAATTTTATGAAGAGCCTTGTCATTACTTCAGTATCAGCGTTAGACGATACAATAGTTAGTCGTTTAGATGCTTACTTCTCTGTCAGTCTTGAAATCAAAACCTTTTTGTGAAAGTGTAATTTTTGCTGTCTGTGCATGCCTGAATGGCAATCAGGTCCATCTAGGAGTTGACTGGGTCTTTAAAATAAAAAAAAGCTACTAAACATACAACAACAACAAAAAAGTGTATTCAACCAAGCAACAGTACCAGTTTTAAATGAATGGTAAGTGGCCTAGCATTTAATCAAGTCTAAAACTCCAAAGCTCTTTACACTACACACTTTAAAGAGCAACTCACTCCCCTGCCAGAGTCTTACTTCACCCACATTTCTTGTTTGAAAAATGCGCAAAAAGGAGGTGTTGCCTGGCGGACTAAGGTATAATATTTAACAACCAAGCAGTTAAGACAAAATAATTATCTATCATACAAAATGCTATGCTAAAGATTCTAACTAAATGCTATGTTAAAAAAATTGTTAACTTGTTAAACGGCATCAACATTTGCGTGGTATCCCAACTCGCTACGGAGGCATGGCCGAGACTCTGGTGCTTTTATACCCCAGAGCGGCAGTACATCTGACATCATACGTACCGGCCAATATCACATATCACCGCTTAGTCAATAGCGATGGCTAATTCAAATTCAAATGTAGTGCAGACTTTTAACCTGAAGCGCGGCGCCAGATTGGTGCTTTTAAGAAGAAAATTTATATTTTAAATAAGATGCACCAAAACGCCAAAAATAATGACTATACATGTAGACAGGAATATTAGACACATATTTATACAGTTTATCAGCAAAAAAATGAAAGTTGATTTGGGGGTGAGTTGCTCTTTTAGCTATATTGTAGCCACAACTGTCCAGGGTCAGACTGACAGAAGTGAGGCTGCAGAGCTTCAAACCGGCAACCCACTGGTTACAGGCGAATCCCTATCTCCTGCGCCACTGCCACCCCGATTACCACACCTAATACCATATTACAATATGTGGCCCAGGTTTGGATAATTCAGTTCATAGAACAACAACCACACGATTGTGACACTCCCAGTGAGATGTTCTTCATCTTCCTTTTCTTTGTCAATTTATAAAAAAAATTTAACTGGACAATAAAAAATGTTTGCTTTGCTAAGTCGTTTCCGTTTTTGCATTACGTTTTACATAGACATTGTTTCCTATGGTAAAGCATTGCTATATACGAATCAAATGGGCTGTATGTAATTCAAACTGAACATGCCTATATGATTATTGCAATTATATGTATTGAAATTAATTTAGGGTCTCTAACTCAATTGGAGATGTTTAAGTATCTTCGTGTCTTGTTCACGATGGTGGATAAAAGCAGAAATGGGCCGACATATTGGAGATTTGTCTGCCGTAATATGGGCGCTGCTTTTGTCTGTTGTGGGAAACAAAGAGCAAAGGCAAATAGCAAAACTCTCAATTTACCGGTCCATCTACATTCTCACCCTTACCTATGGCTCTGAGACATGACCAGAAGGTTGAGATCCTGGATACAAGTGACAGAAATGGTGCTTTCTCTTGAGGGTGGCTAGACTCAGGCCTAGAGATAGAGTCAGGAGTTCTGTCATCTTCACTGCATCAAAACAAATTAGTTGAAGTGATTTGGCCATCTGATCAGGATGCCCGCTGGGTGCCTACCATTGGAGGTTTTCCAGGCAAATCCCACTGGAAGGAGACCTTGGGGAAGACCCAGGACTGGGTGGAGGGATTTTGTATCATGTATGGCAGGGAAAGGCCTTGGGATGCCACACAAAATGAGCTGGAGGATGTCGCTGGGGAGAGGGATGTCTAAACCTGTTTAAAACCCATGGTTGGATGGATAGATTCAGGTGATTTGAACTGAATGAAACTTGAGATACCTCAATATCAATAAAACTGTGTTCAGTTCAATAATCATCAGGGATGTAAGAAAATATTGATATGCCAAAAAATATTTCATGTCACAATATTGTATCGCTATTCAAAAGCAATATAATGATTAATTTTTTTTAGGATTTTAATAGAACCATTAATGGTGACAGTAATTTTTGCAGTAAAATTAGTCAAGTATGACTACCAGTCGGTGGCTGATTTCACCTTCTGTGTTGCAGTGGATCAACTAGATCTAGTAATAAAACTGTGTAAAAATGTGTTAAAGTATGAAACAGGTTGGAGTGTTTAGAATGCTGTGAGTTTTTCTACAGTTAAATTAAGTTTTAAAAATCTGAATATATAGTCTTACTTATAGTATCGTATATTAAATATCTTATCGCCCCCCCTGTATTGTGATACATATCATATCACCAGATTCTTGCCAATACAAATCGCTAATAATCAGTAACTAATAACTTCACCTTAAAGCTGCAATTGTGAAAATTATCTCCATGGAGGGAGACAGGACATTTCTGTGTTTCTTGGCTACTCATTTGAGAATCTCTCTCTCTCTCTCTCTCTCGCTCGCTCTCTCTCTCTCTTTTTACTCCATGTTAATAAAAAAAAAACTCAGCTCAATGAGTGTAGTACAAACCTATGCACAATTTATTAGGGAAATATATGTATTCCCTATCTCTGTCTTACGTATTTCAATTCAATTCAGTTTATTTATATAGCGCCGATTCACATCAGATGTTATCTCAAGGCACTTTACAAGAAAAGTCATTTCAATGCAATCATACAAACATTCCAATCAGTTTAAAGTTTTAGTTAGTTTCCTGTTTGAGGAATCCCAGCAGATTGCATCGAGTTATTGACTGGCAGTTATCTTTCCTTAATACACACCCAGACCTATGCTATGCATACAGCAAAGAGAGCTTTTAAGAGATGCCACTTAGGTTTGTCCGAGTGAGCATTTCCACATTAATCTATTCTTGTTGGTAATTATCTGGGGCTTTGCCATGTGTTTAAATGTTTTGGGGGGTTTTCTTACCTGAATGGTTTTGTTAGTTTCAAGTAGCTGGACCCCTTTTTTTTTTTAATAAATGAATGAAAAAGTCAAGCTCAAATAAATTCATATTGCAATAAAAACCGCTGTAAAAGTAGTAACCTAGAGCCTAGTCGAGGAACTTCATTTTCTTTTTTAGTTATTACCTCATTTTTGTCGCGCTAATTAAAGTTTTTAAAGTTGAAATTTAAGTCTTTTATAGGATGAGAAAATACTTTTAGCTGATTAATCTAAATTTGAAAGTATACGGGTATTAGTTTTTTTTTCTCTGCAGCAATGTTGGCTCTCCTAGTTTTAAAATGAGAAAATTAGTATTGAAATGTCTGGAAAAGTATGAAATAGGCTTTTAATGTTTTGTAGGTTGGGTAAAAATACTTACACATTTGCATTTCCATACATCCTTAAATATGCATTTTCTTTGACTCCAGGAGCACCAGCACTTTAAATAAAATATTTTTGATACTTTGCATCAACATTTTTTCAGGACTAATTCCCTTGTTGATATACAGATTCAGTGGCGTAGACGCACAGGCTGCCACACATTTAACACTGCAACATACGTAATTTGATCACCAGCTAACCAGGGCTCCCACCAATTGTTTTTGGACATCAATCTGTCCAGTACACCTTCCTCAAAGATGTGAAAGCACTTGAAATTCCACAAAATTTGCTTTATTTCTCAACATTTATACCTGTATGACACATATTTGTCCATACTTCAACGTACTCGACATGATTGGAATTTGGTGTTGTGGTATTTTAAGCGTGCATATAAAAACTGTAGTCTTCATTTAAATTTCTACTGTTAATATGCAGAAAACATTTTTGTTGACATTAGAGATGGTCAAAAGTGTGAAGGATTATTAGCATAATGACATTAGAGGCAAAAAGTACCAGGAAGGGGAGTGATTTAATTGTAAAGAGTATAGAAATATATAGAAAGTGTATCAACTGCTAAAAAGAAATGGGAAATAAGAAGGTAGGGAAGGATTCACAAGCAAAGAGGTTAAATGAGTATTTTGGAGTGAGGATGGTAAATTAAAATGAAAAAAGTTTAATGGAAGGCAGGAGAAAGTAAAGAACGACATAAACTGAGATGCTGGGAGTAGAAAGTAGTGAATATGGAGAGAATAAAATGGAAGAATCTGAAGAGGGTACTTTGTAGAGGCAGGGGGGAGGTAATGGGGAGTAAGACAAGGAAATGGCCAGAATGTGTGTTTTCCGGATTCAAAGTGTGTGATTCAGCCTGGCTAATAAGAAAAAGCTCTCAAGAGGTACTCGTGTGCACCATCCCTTCCTCCCCTTTTAGCTCTCCTTCCTTCAATAGATCCTTTCTAGGTCTTTCTTTTCCCTTGTTGCACTGTCTTCCTCTCATTTATGATTTCCGCCTCTCGTATTTGCACAAGTAGTTCTCAATGAAAAATAAATTCCATGCAAAGGACATCCGCCCTCCATAGAGCACACACATGGTAAAAGTACACATGGGCACATACACTCGGATTCATAAAAGAACACTTTTATATGTCAAAAAAGGTACAGTCAAGGGCTGCTTTGTTCCTCTTTTACCTCTTTTATACTTTTTTGCATCGTATAGGGACTATAATCCCCAAGACCTGTGATTTACATAAGCAATATAGGTGGCATATTTTAAATTGTGTTCTGTAAACCGCATCTAAGAATTGTGAATCTGTCCTCCATTTCTATAGTGTAGGAAGGTCTGCGACTTTAGGTAGACAACTTTTCAGCATCCACTTTCTATGAGTCTGATATGTAGTATCTTCATCTTGATCTCCAACTTAACCTGAACGTTATGGTTTTTTGTTTTGTTTTGGATATGTCAAAAATTTCCACGGCATCATGGCCTCAACTCTGGGACACCATATTCACTCACTGACCACCGTATTAGATACTCCTTGTTTGTTCTGTGGGCTGCACTGTGGCACTGTTGCAGCAAAGGTCTTAGGTTCAAATCCTGGCCTGGGCTCTTTCTGCATAAAGTTTGCATGTTCTCCCCGTGCATGTGTGGGCTCTCTCCAGGTACTCTTGCTTCCTCCCACTGTCCCAAAGAAATGAGTGTTTGGTTAATTGGTCTGTATAAATCAACCTACGGTCTCAGCCCTGTGATGGACTGGCAACCTGTCCAGCGTGCACCCAAATTTTCGCTCTTTGATCGTCGGCGATAGACACCAACTCGCTCATGATCCTGCCTGGATAAGCAGGTATAGATAATCGATTGTACTGTGCACTGTTAGTAATGTGTTAGAACCTCTTTTTTACTTCAGAACAGCCCTCTTCGTGATATATATTCAACAAGGTGTTTGCAACATTTCCTCGAGATTTGTATCCATATGGATGTGATATTCCCAGGATGCAAATATCCACCACTTTTGTAAACCTTAGAGATGACTGCACATGAAATTTCAAGTAGATTAGTAGTTTCAGCTGTCACAACCGACCATGCCACATTCAAAGTGACTTAAATCCTTTTTCTTCTTCATTCTGATGCTCTGTTTGACTTCAGTAACTCATCTTCACCACGTCTAGATGACTGAATGCATTGAGTTGTTGGCACGTAATTAGTTTAATTTGTATTTTGTGTTAACAAGCAACCTAAAAGATGTTCCCTTCAAATGCCCAGTGAGTGTAAACTAGGGTGACCATATTTTGATTTCCAAAAAAGAGGAGACCGGCTTTTAATTTTAACATTTTTAAAGCGCACATTCTCCATGTAGTGAGAAACAATAGCTAAATAACAGACTTCACAAGTACAAAAAATCCTTAAAAATCTCTGGAAATAAATATTAAAGGTAAACATAAAAAGCAGCGGTCTCCAAAAGACAATAAAAAAGTGTATACTCTCAATCTTCATGTTTCATCTTCATCCTCCTTAGTCAATTTGTAGATGAACTCTCACTTTGCACAGCATTAATATTATTTTTTGTGTCCATGTGACCTACGGGATCTTTGGCACCTTGGTCACACCCAGAAACACATTTATGTTCATTTACGTTTATGTGCTAGTTATGTTTGTCCTTTCCCAAACATACAGTTGTGGCCAAAAGTTTTGAGAATGACACAAATATTGCTGCAAAACTACTTTTAGATCTTTGTTTCAGTTGTTTCTGTGATGTACTGAAATATAATTACAAGCACTTTATACGTGTCAAAGGATTTTATTGACAATTACATGACATTCATGCAAAGAGTCAGTATTTGCAGTGTTGGCCCTTCTCTTTCAGGACCTCTGCAATTCGACTGGGCATGCTCTCAATCAACTACTGGGCCAAATCCTGACTGATAGCAACCCATTCTTTCATAATCACTTCTTGGAGTTTGTCAGAATTAGTGGGTTTTGGTTTGTCCACCTGCCTCTTGAGGACTGACCACAAGTTCTCAATGGGATTAAGATCTGGGGAGTTTCCAGGCCATGGACCCAAAATTTCAACGTTTTGGTCCCCGAGCCACTTAGTTATCACTTTTGCCTTATGGCACGGTGCTCCATCGTGCTGGAAAATGCGTTGTTCTTCACCAAACTGTTGTTGGATTGTTGGAAGAAGTTGCTGTTGGAGGGTGTTTTGGTACCATTCTTTATTCATGGCTGTGTTTTTGGGCAAAATTGTAAGTGAGCCCACTCCCTTGGATGAGAAGCAGCCCCACACATGAATGGTCTCAGGATGCTTTACTGTTGGCATGACACAGGACTGATGGTAGCGCTCACCTTTTCTTCTCCGGACAAGCCTTTTTCCAGATGCCCCAAACAATCGGAAAGAGGCTTCATCGGTGAATATGACTTTGCCCCAGTCCTCAGCAGTCCATTCACCATACTTTCTGCAGAAGATCAATCTGTCCCTGATGTTTTTTTTTTTGATAGAAGTGGGTTCTTTGCTGCCCTTCTTGACACCAGGCCATCTTCCAAAAGCCTCACTTTGCGTACAGATGCGCTCACACCTGCCTGCTGCCATTCCTGAGCAAGCTCTGGACTGGTGGCACTCTGATCCCGCAGCTGAATCCTCTTTAGGAGACGATCCTGGCGCTTGCTGGACTTTCTTGGACACCCTGAAGCCTTCTTAACAAGAATTGAACCTTTTTCCTTGAAGTTCTTGATAATCCTATAAATTGTTGATTTAGGTGCAATTTTAGTTGCCACAATATCCTTGCCTGTGAAGTAATTTTTATGCAACGCAATGATGGCTGCAAGCGTTTCTTTGCAGGTCACCATGGTTAACAATGGAAGAACAATGATTTCAAGCATCACCCTCCTTTTAATATGTCAAGTCTGCCATTCTAACCCAATCAGCCTGACATAATGATCTCCAGCCTTGTGCTCGTCAACATTCTCACCTGAGTTAACAAGATGATTACTGAAATGATCTCAGCAGGTCCTTTAATGACAGCAATGAAATGCAGTGGAATTTTCATTGCAAAGAAGGACTATGCAATTCATCTGATCACTGTTCATAACATTCTGGAGTATATGCAAATTGCTATTATAAAAACTTAAGCAGCAACTTTTCCAATCTCCAAGATTTGTGTAATTCTCAAAACTTTTGGCCACGACTGTAATATATTATCCTAAGCTTTGACATTTTGTCAACAGCCACAGCGCAATAAGGTGAAATGCAGTGTGGTGCAGTGCACCTCTGCCCGCTGTCTGGTCCTTTTATGAACGCATCAGAACCAGCCACTAGGCAGCAGCTCAGAGAGGACCTCAAATGAGAGAAAGGCTGTCTTATTACATGCATCTCATCAGTAAGTTTAAAGGTCTCATTCACTGAGAAACCGTGTAATACTTGTTCTTTTTGAAATACAATCAGTCTCTCTGAAAACTAGTTTATACTTCTCCGTCTGCAGAGGTGCAGAGAAACACGGCGCCATCATCCGTCGAGGCATAGGCTCTCCAACCGGCACGCAAGCACGGACGGAGTAGTGCCCAACTTTTGAACTATCCGTCGAGTGCAACGTAGAGCGCACGTCTGTGAATGGTCATCCCAACATCATTTCACCAGAACGGTGCTCTTTCGTTGATGTAATTAGTAGTCAATGCAGCTTTTGGCCACTAGATGCTTTATATTGCAAGGTCAGTTTATCTAATATGGTCTTTTGGCGATTCTGAACACCAGGACGTGTAAAGAACAACAAAACAGGCCGCTGTGTTTGTTTGTTTGTTTATATGTGTCTTTAGAGTATTCTATAAGCTACACTTCTGGTAAAAAGCTTTGGAGCTCAATCAAAGCTTGATCTCTGTCGGCCATTGCTCCTTGAGTGGATGTGCATTTACAAGCTGAAGCAAATAAACTGTCGTCGACCAGAGATGTCTCTCCCATGGTTGGCAGACCCATCAGGAAAGTCTGCACCCCCTGCTGTCCTGGCGGGAAATTGCTTTGCAATACTGACACATCAACGGAGAAGTATGAAAGGAAAACATCTCCGTCAATACGTGTGCATCTAGGTGCAAACTTGTTGAGGGAGAAGCATAAACTAGGCTAGGCTTGAGTTGCATATGCATGCTGTATGTGAACATTTTTTTCAACCCCTATTGCCTGCATTAACCGCAGAAAGAAAATAGACCCTTATACGTCACAATGAAAATTTGTATTCATGGTTTTGCCCACCTTGGCTCACAACCGTCCGTGGGAAGGCTGTATTGATTTTGCAGCCAGGAGAGAGCAGAGCAACTCTAGCAGCTCCGCTAGTTGGAGCTAACCGTTAGTAAATCCACAACATGGCGGAACAGGTTTGGGCTTGTGTTATTTGTGGAAACTGACATCAGGGTTCCATTTTTTTTTACCTCAGAAAGAGGAGCTGAGGAAGAAACAGTTGGAATTTGTCTTGGAACACCACCAGTGAAATAAGTTAATGGTTATATGAATAAAGTGTGTTTACTTAATTTTCAGTAAGGAGTACAATACTAACTCTATAGACTCAACGAGAAACGCTGACAACACATACATTGGCTGTGCCTGTGCTGTGGATGCATGTTACCAGGGACACCTGTAGTTCCCCACAAGCTGTTAGCCAACTTTGCAAGTGTAGTGATGAATTGTGTATTAATTTTTCCTATCATTGCTGTCAATATTGTAATCAATATTTAAACTATACCAACTTCTGTTCGGTAGCCCTTTCTCCATATCACTCTTTTGACTATTTTTCACTGTCAGGATAGAAATACCCACTGTTTTGTCATCTGCTCTATTTTTATGTGTAGAGTACATATGGCTCAGTATGCGTGTTTGCATTGTGTTGACAGCTCACCGCAGTGACCTGAGCTGTCACTGATGTTTTATTTTCTCAAATCAACCTTTTTCTCACAGTGTTGGGTTCTTTATGCTGTTGTAATGCATGTGTGCCGGGATGGCCATGAAAGTAGGTTGACAGTTTTCAGACAGATGCTACCGGACTTTTGTTTAGTTTTTGGGTATTATCAAAGAGTCCATGATGCCATGCATTTTGAAGAAAATGTACAGGGCCTTTGAAAGAGAAACAGGCCTATGGCATTACAGATTGCGCTTGATAATATGTATTCTTCCACATATTCATCTTTTGTTTTATGTCCAACCCAGATGGATTGCTAAACATATTATCCAAACATGGCACATGCTCAAATTTTAAATCCCAGTGTCAATTAGCAAGCCCAATACTTACTATATGTTCTGATGGAAGTACAAAGATTTTTTTGTTTTCGGCATACCACCCAAACAAGATTTATTTTCAGCTCTATCTTTGACATCCTATTTGTACAGGTATATTTTGAGACATTTTATTTATTTATTTTTTTTACTAAGATAGAATAAAGATTTATTACACATAAAGTAAAATATATCAGTCCTCTTTCTTGTAGAAGGATGACATTTCTTGTAATTGTGGGGATTATGAGTTACTGATAAAAATCCATAATTCAGTATGTCCGAAAAATGGAATATGACCTGAGACAATTAAAAAAGAATTCTTGAAGCAGAAATATATGGCTTCTAAAAAGTATGTTCATTTCTATGCACTCAATACTTAGTTGGGGCTCTTTATGCATGAATTACTGCATCAATGTGGCATAGTATGGAAGGGATTAGCATGTAGCACTGAAACGCATGAAATCAACCCCAGCCTGTTCTCCGAGGAAGAAAAAACAAAAGAAACTCCGACACAGAGAAACCTCTGAACCCAGAACTGCCGCTTCTGCTAAAAGTAAACAAAAGAGGTTTCAGCCAAAAACAAGAGATATTTCTCCACCTGGAATCCCGCTGAAAAACAGATTCGCAGCCTTGAGTTCCCCGAAAGATGACGCATCCCCCGGGACCAGTCAAAGCCACCAGGAGAAACCCAGCCGCATCAAACGGACACATAAAGTAAGAGCGCCCCCAGCAAAGACTGTTATCATACAAGACGGATCAATTAATGGAATTGAGGCTTTTTGTAGCAAGAATACCAAAGTTTATAGCTGCTACAAAAATACAGTGAGAGAAATATCAGAAAAAATCCCTAAAATCTTGGACCAACATCCTGCTTTGGAAAAGCTCGTCATTCAAGCTGGATCAGCAGACATCGTGATGAGACAATCAGAGATTCTGAAGAGAGACTTTTCTGATCTCCTACAGAGACTTGATGGACTTAACGTAAACATCCTCATCAGCGGACCAGTCGCTGAAGGGAATGATGAAAGATTTAGCAGACTCCGCATGCTCCATAAATGGTTGAAGAAACAATCAGCTGAGAAGTCGTTCACATTTATTAATAATTTCAAAGTATTTGGAAGTGCTAATCATCTGTTTAAAGCAGGAATGCGCTATTTGAACAGGTCCGGAGTAAGGCTGTTGGCAGCAAACATTTTTTTCTTATCAACATCAGAAAGCAAAACACTTGCTCCCAAAAGCTGAACTTGAGGCGCCCATGGATATCAGAGAACAAAAACAGCAAGTCATGATGACACCACAGGACCGAACAGATAAACAACCATCAGAGATTAAGTCTTCATCTTCCTGTGACTCAGCCACATCAAATGAGTCTCCATTTAGAAACTTTACAGACAGACTGAATGAGCAAATCAAACTTGGGACACAATTTACACCTAAACTTAGACTACACCAAACGCCTGGGACTAGTGTCCATAAGCCTGGGAGCTTCCCCCCACTGATTATTACAGATATCTGATATTTGAGGGAACCGGGCAATAAATCCACCCCTACCGTCTCCCAGAATTCACCCGGCACCCCTGAGGCTATATCAGTGATTATCAGCAGCAGGAAACATAAACCGTTAACCACACGCTCTCATATTAAACAAAATCTCAAATTGATAACCTGTCGGAAGGGTCAGCTGCCCGTCATCACAATACTTAAGTTAGCTTTATTAAACATTAGATCTCTATCCGGAAAGTCTTTTCTTATCAATGACTTCATCACTGAGCATAATTTACACGCCCTTTTTTTATCAGAAACTTGGCTAGATGAAAATAACGAAACAACTTCATTAATAGAATCCAGTCCTCCAAATTATAATTTCTTAAGCGAGAACAGAAAACACAAACGAGGCGGAGGTGTAGCCACCATCTTTCACAACTCAATGAACTTTAAAAAGGTAACTCTGGGCGCGTTTGAATCTTTTGAATACCTAGCCACCCAGATAAATGAGCCTAACAAAGCGTTATTTCTAAGTTTATATAAACCACCAAAACTTAACTCTAACTTCTTTAATGACTTCAATGACCTTCTTTCTGTAATATGTATCGACTATGACCAACTAATCATCGTGGGGGACTTTAACATCCATACCGACAATCCCCAAGATAGACAAGCAAAAACATTAGATGATACTCTCCACAACTTCGGACTGATCCAGCATGTCAAACAGCCAACACACAATAAAGGACACACTCTGGACTTAATTATCAGCAAAGGTTTAAATATTTCTGACATCTCTGTAATTAATATTGCATTATCTGACCATTTCTGTGTTTTCTTTCAAAGTACCATCTCTGCTAAATTACCTAGCCACAGTAAGACCACTATAAAAAAGCGTTTTCTAGGGGACAGTTCAATAGAAACCTTTAAACGTATTTATCCTTCCACCACATCCCCCTCATCTCCCAACTCAAACTCAGTAAATAAGTTGGTAGATAATTTCCTTGCGAAAATCTCAGACATCATGGATTCCATTGCTCCAACTAAAGTGAAAGTAGTCTCAGGTAGAAAGAAGTCTCCGTGGACACGTAATCCACTGGTACGTAGTGAAAAAAGAGAGTGTCGACGAGCCGAGAGAAAATGGTGGAAAACTCGACTCCAGGTTCACTATGAGATCTACAAAGAGAGACTGAATAGATATCAGCTAACTATAAAAGATGCTAGGGAATCGTTCTTTTCTGAAATCATCAACAGAAACATTAATAACGCACGGACTCTATTTGCAACAGTGGAAAGACTAACTAATCCTTTAGTGACAGTAGCCCCAGAACTAAACTCTACCAGGGCCTGCAATGAATTTGCCAGCTTTTTCACTGAAAAGATTCTAACAATTAGACGGTCAATCTGTACCTCAATATCGAACCCACAACCAGTGCCATCCCCAATCAACAACAATGTAGAGAAAATGTCTGAATTCCACGAATTAAACCAGAACAGCCTTGAAAAAATCATTATCCAATTAAGCTCCTCCTCCTGCTGTCTTGATATCCTACCCACAGCTTTTCTAAAGAAAGTTCTTCCTGTTATTGGTTCTGATCTTCTTCAAATAGTGAACTCATCACTGCTATCAGGTGTCTTCCCTCAGGCTTTAAAAACAGCAGTTATTAAACCACTGCTAAAGAAGAAAAATCTGGACAACACGTTAATGCAGAACTACAGGCCAATCTCTAATCTCCCATTCATCAGTAAGATTATTGAAAAAGCTGTGTTTCAGCAGTTAAATGGCTTCATAACAACGACAAACCGTTTTGATGCTTTTCAGTCTGGTTTCCGCGCTCACCACAGCACCGAGACTGTCCTCGTCAAAGTATTTAATGACATCCGCATAAATACAGACTGTGGAAGAACCACAGTGCTGGTTCTGTTGGACCTCAGTGCAGCATTTGACACTGTTGATCATGATATTTTATTGGAACGACTGGAGAGCTGGGTCGGACTCTCTGGTACAGTACTTGGCTGGTTCGAGTCTTACCTAAAGAACAGGGACTTCTATGTTTCAATAGGAAACTTTTCATCAGAACGAACAGAAATCACATGTGGGGTGCCCCAGGGCTCCATCCTGGGGCCCCTCTTATTTAATATCTACATGCTCCCACTAGGCAAGATTATAGCGACCAATAACATTAGCTACCATAACTACGCGGATGACACTCAGCTCTACATTACAATGTCCACCAGGTGACTCTGAACCCATTCAAACCCTAAATCAATGCATTGACCAAATAAATGGATGGATGTGCCATAACTTTCTCCAGCTGAATAGAAACAAAACTGAAGTGATTATTTTTGGACCCAAGGAGGAACGATCAAGAGTCAGCACACAGCTTCAATTAATACAGCTAGAAACTACTGATCAGGTTCGTAACCTAGGTGTAGTAATGGACTCAGACCTGAACCTCCAGGGTCACATAAAGGCAATAACAAGGTCAGCGTTCTATCACCTGAAGAACATTTCTAGGATTAAAGGACTGATTTTGCAACACGACCTAGAAAAACTCATCCATGCGTTTATCTTTAGTCGGATTGATTACTGCAACAGCATCTTGACAGGTCTGCCTAAAAAGTCAATCAGACAGCTGCAGCTGATCCAGAACGCTGCCGCTCGCGTCCTCACTAGAACCAGGAAAGTAGAGCACATCACCCCAGTTCTAAAGTCCTTACACTGGCTCCCTGTAGCTCAGAGAATAGACTTTAAAATACTTTTACTAGTTTATAAATCATTACATGGCTTAGCACCAAAATATGTTGAAGACCTTTTGTCATGGTACCAACCACCAAGACCACTCAGGTCCTCCAACTCTAGCCTACTAAACATCCCTAGACTCAGAACTAAACATGGAGAAGCAGCTTTCAGTTTCTATGCTCCCCTTATCTGGAACAGACTTCCTGACGAGTGTAGAGCTGCTGAAACTCTGAACTGCTTTAAATCGAGACTAAAAACCCATCTGTTTAGAATTGCCTTTGAGTAAATGCTTGATGTTAT
Organism: Valencia hispanica; assembly: GCA_963556495.2. Lineage (NCBI taxonomy): Eukaryota > Metazoa > Chordata > Actinopteri > Cyprinodontiformes > Valenciidae > Valencia > Valencia hispanica. Next base: position 14,325,524 of record OY747707.1, on the reverse strand, counting down.
ATGTATGAAATGTGTTCATGCTGTCTTGCTTTTTTTTATTTTTCTCTTGCTTTATTGTGTATCATGTATAATGTGTGTTTCTTTTATGTGTTTCTTTTAAATCACCAAATCATGTAAAGCACCTTGAATTGCCCTGCTGTTGAAAGTGTGCTATACAATTAAAATTGCCTTGCCTTGCCTTGCCTTGCTGAGGTGGTAATGGAAGCGCAGGTTGCTTTAATAACTGCTTTTAGCTCACCTCCATTGTTGAGTCTCTCATCGTTGTCTTGACTAAACCAATTCTGGACAGTTTGCTGGCCAGTCAAGCACAGTGACACCTTGGTCATTGAACAGCTTTTGGTACCTTTTGCAGTGTGGGCTAGTGCCAGTTTCTGTTGTAAAATGAACTCACCATCTCCATAAAGCTTGTCACCTGAAGGAAGCATAGAGTGCTCTAAAACTTCCTGGTAGATGGTTGTGTTGACTGTGGGCTACAGAAAATCCAGTGGACCAACACCAGCAGATGACACGACACCACAAATCCTCACTGACTGTGGAAACGTCACACTTTACTTCAAGCAACATAAACTATGTGCCTCTGAATCACTTAGCAACTCTCCAGTTTAGTGCTGTGTTGAAAAATCGAAAAATCGTTTCTCATAAAGATTCTAAGAATCGAATCGACTCACAAGTCCAAAAATCAGTTTAATTGTTTAACAATGTTTGCTTTTTTGTACAGCTAAAATAGGAAGGAAACGTGCAGGCAGACATTTTAAGGCTTAGGTTTTTCCCGGTTAACTGTTACTCACCCAGTATTGCGTCATTGCATTACAGCCATTTACATTAAGGTAACAGTTTGAAAAAAAACCTTTTTTAATAGTACTGACCCATATCAATATCGAATTGGAACAGATTGGATCGGATCGGATCGTGATAATCGATTCTAATTCTTGAGAATCAGAATCGGAATCGAATCGATTCTTGAAATTTTAATCGATACCCAGCTCTAGTCCAGTTCTTTTTGTCCTTCGCAGAGTTAAGACGACACCCATATATAGGATTCAACTGTACATGGTAAATCTTGATATGCTGACTCCAGCCTCAGTCCACTGCTTGTGAAACTCGCTGAAGCTCTTGAATGGATTTTGCTTCACAATCCTCTCCATGCTGTTGCTATCCCCGTTGCTGGGACACCTTTTCCTTACACACTTTTTCCTTCCACTGAACATTTTATTGATATGGTTGGATACAGCATTCTTTTCAGGGTCTGTGTGATAACAATACAGGTAGGGGAACTTAATAAGGAACTTATTGACTTATTAATAAGGAACTTATAAGGAACTCCTAATATTATTTTTGTAAATTCCAAAGTGAGTAAAAAGTAGAGATTAGAATACACACAAAAAAAAACTGGGAAAAAAAAGAGGAAAAATATTTCTGATTGTGTTTGCAGCACACTTTCAAACTAAAAGGGTATTTTGGGACCAGTCATGAAATAATCAAAATTTACAAATGTTTTACTTTGAATATCCATATTCAACGTTAAGAATTTTCAGTTTGTGCAGAGAAATTATGTTTCTTTTTCATGTTATAAACTTTATGTTGTCCTTTGCTTCCGTTTATTAATCATTTTATGGAACCAGCTTGGCTCATTTGAAAACCCAAGGCAGTTCCAGTCAGTTATGTGGTACAAAGTCTAAACAGGAAGTACCGTAGCATCTAACTAAAAACGGTTAGTTTCAAATCTCCATCTGTTTCTCAATTTGAGAGGAACTTAAACTTAAGTGCTTGAACAGAAGGTATCTGGGTATCTTTTCATGGTTCTTGACATTTCACCACATTCAAAAGCATTCTTCAGTTCACTCTTCATCCACAGCTCATTTTGACCTGAATAAAACGTTCAGATGAGAGGTGAAGTGTTTTCCAGAACCTTAAATGGGATTCTTGCTGCCTTTCTTATTAGGCGCTCAGGCGCACAATGACCAGGTTTAATGAGAAGCTAATCAGACCATGTTCTGAGGCTGAACCAACGTTTTATTTGTCCATCTTTCCACATCTATAATTAAAACTAATTTTGTAAAAGGTCTAAAGGGATTTGGATAAAAGAGATCGGTAAAGAAAAGCAAGCCCATAACTAGACAGAAATTCACAGATGTACAGTGGCGCTGTGGTCATAAAGATCCTGACATGATCTGCGACTATACTCAGGTAGGCTGTATGTCTAGCCCAGGGCTCTGCAACCTTTACCATACATAGAGCCATTTTTGCCTTCAGTCCACCTAATTGCAAGTGGTTTAGAGCTACAAGTTTTTTAGGACCTTTTTAAAAAAAGACAACTTATATGTTTTTAATAAATATCTAGTATTAGGATTTTGGCCTTATAAATGAAACATTTTTTTTCTGTTTTTAGGTTTTAAAATAAAGAAAAACATAAAATTTGCAAAAGAGGATGGAATGGATAAATTTTCTTCTGTGGGATGTCAATATTTGTGGAAACTGATGTAAGATAAATAGCCCATAGTTTCTAATCTAAAAATGAGATGATAAAGATGATACTTTTAGTGTCATTCTGTTGTGGAAATTCAACATGATTACTCTATTAAAAAACAAAAATGCAATAACATGCATTTGTTATCACTCTATATCTAACTTTAAAATCATTATTGAGATGCATTGTGAAAGGTTAAAAGAGTCACCCGTGGCCGTCGACCTTCAGGTTGCTGGTCTAACCTATAGCAGCTTATGGTTAATTGCTGCAGAAGCATGATTATTCATTCTAAACCCTTTTCAATATATGATTAAAACATGAATCAGTTTGAAGTAACAATAATCTAAAACAGTGGTTCTCAACCGGTGGGGTGCGCCAGTAGGCTATAGGATGGGATGAAAAAACAGAAAAAGAAAAATTTGCAATTTTTTTTATTTATTATTAAACTACTGACATAAAAAGTTTTAGTTTTGTATATAAATAACTCCTGAATAGAAATTAAAATGTGTTTGGACTGATTAAAAAAAAAGAAGTTTTGAAAAAATTTGATTTGTTTGTCGATCGTGAGCGCAAATGCAGGTGATAAGCGGTTTCAGCGACTCACACTGAAGTTCGCTGGCTCTCCAGGGGGGGCGGGTGTTACAGCTGTTCTATGAGCTGCGAGAGGAGGTGAAGTGGTTTTTGACAGAAATCAAATCAGATCTGGTGAAGCATCTGAATGACACTATGTGGCGAGCGTCTCTGTCTTATTTGGTCGATATATTTGACCGCTTGAATGGCCTTAGCCTGTCTTTGTAAGGCCGCGAAACTCATATTTTGCTCCTTGCAGACAAAGTGCACCCCTTCACACAAAAACTAGACCTCTATGGCTGCATCAGTCGAGGGAACCCCAGCCTTGTAGACTTTATCACTGATGCAGGCACGTCACACGATTTCTCCTCTCTATTTCAGTCAGCGTCTGAGCACCTGTCAGCAATGAGAAAACTATTTGCGACGTACTTTAAAGAGGATTATCGCTCTTTTGCGTGGGTTCGAGATCCGTTTGTGTGCACAGCAAACGAGCTTTCAATTTAGGGTGACCAACCGTCCTCTTTTCCCCGGACATGTCCACTTTTCATGTGCTGTCCGGATCATCCGGGAGGATTTATAGACTGATCAAAATGTCCGGGTTTTTATTGTTTTCATAGGAACATACCCAAACTGACTGGTGTGATGCATGCAGGAGGACAGCCTTTCTATCATGTGACGTCCTCCCGAGCTGGTTCTGATCCGTTTATTGACACCATAGACAGCAGGCTGTGCGCCGAGCTGCGCCGCACCGCTTCCATTTTGCAGAGCTGCTCTGCGCCGAGTCGCACCGCGTTATCCTGCATTGCGCAACGCAATTGCGTAGCGCAGGGCCGCGCAGCGCCGCGCAGCGCCGAGTTACCGCTGTTTACAAGAAGTCAAAGCACAAGCTTCATGCAGGTACCACAAAATATATACTGTCTAGTCGCAACAAATGGGTGGTGGAGTGCACCATTCACATAGCTGGCATTTGTGTTTCGTGTTTCTGTGTGTGATAAAAGTGGCAAATATCCCAAAGATCACATGGACACAAAAACTATAAAAAGCCTGAGCAAAGTGAGAGTTGATCTATAAACTGACTGTGGAGGATGAAGATGCAAACTAAACAGATTAAACACTTTTTTATTTTGTTTTTGAGTCTGCAGCTATTTACTTTTATTACAGTGAAAAGAAAATAATACTTGTTTTTTCAGAAGATAATTTCAGATTTTTCTTCAGTTTTTGTCCAGTGCAATTTAAAAATTAAACTAATATTGTTGCTGGTAACTTTTTTAATTCAGAAGAGTAACTATTTCTATTATAATTTATTTCCAGAGATTAAAAAAATAATTTTTCTACTTGTGAAAGCCTTTTTCAAGTTTGTTATGTAACTAAACTTTTCTAACCACATTGAGAATGCACACTTTAAATATGTTAAAATCAAAAGTCTTGGCCAAATCCTGAAAGTGTTTCAGTACTGTGCCAGGTTTCTTTTTTGGAAATCAAAATATGGTCACCCTATTGATATGCAGGACCAGCTTATTGAGCTGAAGAGTGACAGTAGACTGAAGGAACTCTTTGGCTCCTCCCCTCTTTCGTCATTCTGGGCAGCATTGATGCAGGAATATCCTCAACTCTGTGAAGTCTCCTTGAAGATTCTCCTTTCTTTCGCGTCGACATATCTGTGTGAGGCAGGATTCTAAAAAATGACTGCACTCAAAAAAAAATACTGCAATCGTGCACAAATCGAGGATGATTTGAGGCTTGAGCCAAGAATTGAGGATCTTTGCAGGGCAAAGCAGGCTCAGATCTCACATTAACATCACCTACCTGCAAGGTTCTGTAAAAAACACAGATGATGCCTACTATTAGGCCTAGTAATAATAACACTGGGACCCCAACTGCAATGAACCAGCTTTGGGGGGGCCCAGCTTGCAAAAGGTTGAGAACCCCATATCTAAAATAAACTGAAATACCTTGCACAACCAGTTTCAGCTTTCAGTCTTCCACTCTAGGTTGCAAAACTCCTTCAAATCTCAGATTGTGAGGACAAATCTGGTCCACAGCCCACGTTATATGAGCCCACAGATTATCTGTTAAGATTTCATTTTGAACTCTGGGAAGACAAAACTTGGATTTCATTCTGTTGAAGCCCTTCTTTTTCAGGATTTTAGCTTAGTCTGGATGTATTTTGAACCCCAACCTTTCATTCAGGCATATGCAGAATATAGGAGATTATTTTCACATCTAGATCAAATACAGTGCTTGTTTGAAATTACTGCTGCTCTTTTAGGAAGGCTGCCACCCTCACCAGTTTCAATCTTGTCTAGTTTTTGGAATGTCACCGTTTCCCAAAGTTTCTCCAATTATTGACAGCTTTCTTTATTCTGCCATAGTTAATAAATATTGCACGCTTTATGTATGCTTTTCCTTACTGAGGTCCATCTGGTCCAAAAAGTGACTTTAGCGACTCTTGAAGCTGGTCTGCGGAGTTTGTTGAGAGTGCTGCCGAGAGTACACCACGTGGCCGTTAGAGGTACTGCAGTAAGAAAAATGCGCACTCCGGTGATGTTCAAGCATGTGCTCATTAGCCAGAGCTCTATGATGGTCAAAAGCCATTTTTGTTCTTTTTGTAGCGCTGCACAAAATTATCCTCTCCTTTGACTTATGTGGAGTGTGTGTGGGTGTGTGGGCTGGCTAGCTTAGCTTATCTAGCGGCTAACTGACGGAGAACACCACCTCCTCGTGAACGCGCATACATGGGTACATAGGTGCGTCATTACGTCGTGGCACGCGCTCTCACAAATGAGCCTGAGGTGGTAAACCACCTCAAAATAACTAGAATTGCAACCTCCAAATGCAACCGTGGCAAAAGGTACTAGATTCGATCGTATCGTCAGGACATGAAAAATCGGACTATAAATTTAAAAAAAAAATTTATTTTAACAAAAATATAGCCTAATGTAGCTTTAAAGACGCAAATGTGGAAAAGTCAGAGAAAAATCCAGCTAGAACAGCTGAACTTTGTCAATGTTGATGAGATTCTCTAATTGATTATAGTTGTGAACTCAAAGGGACAGAAGGATGAAAATGAATCACATCTTTCAACAGAGCATCTTTTTGTTCACCAGATTTGTTTGTATTTCAGTTAACTGTGCAGCATAAATGTCACATTATACATGGTGAAACTATTACAATTATATATGATGGCCTCATTTCCTCTGGCATTTTAGCAGGTGTGTGCACCTTTTGAGAGCTGCTGAATTTGTCCGCTGCTACTGAAGGCTATTCCTGGCTGAGACCTGCAGGAAGCAGGCCTTTAGCCACACACATGACTTGTAAGTCAAAGGGGAAAGTCTGGTCAGACAGGCTGCCCACATGATTTAGTGCCAGTGAGTTTACCACCTGTAGCGCTTCCTCTGAATCTGCCCGTCACACACACACATATGTATATAAAAGCCTGCACCTACAGATGGCTTGTCCAAATATTGTCCTGCCAGTTAGTATTCAGTCCCTGCTGCGTTCACACAGACACTGATTTTCATCACGACAGGATGCCACCCTCCTCTGGCACCGCGGCTGCCTCTCTTGAGTACGACATTTGGACAGTTAGTCTGATTGATGTCACGGCAGTCGATAGAGCGCTAATTACTCCCCGTGCGTAGACTACGCTGTATTAGAGGCTGTGTCATATCCTGTCAGCTGCATTTTAAAAACACGTGTCGCTTCCTGTTAGCCCGCGGAAGAAAGGAAAGAAACCCAGAAGCCTGACAGCCAGTATAACAGCCTCACACCGAAGACACCGCCACACTGTGTTGGAGAGCCTTTCTTTCCCAAAAGCTTCCCTCTCCGCCTCTGTACTCGCCCCTCTGTTTCCTCCCCTCTGACCCACCTGCCAGCGTCGGTGGTCTTTTGTTGTCAAACTTCATTAGCAGAGATGTCGGCTAATTAGGGCCCAAGCACAAGCTCGGGAGATTAGGAAGAAAAAGATGAGATGAAAGGCGAGACGAGGGAGGGAGACGGAGGCAGGACGACGGAGACGGAGATGAGCAGATGATGAAGAGATTAAGATGAAGTAGGAGGGATAGAGAGATGAATGTTATCAAGGTAGAGATAGATGATTAGGTTAGTAGGAGGAGAAGGGGGAAAAACTAACGTTGCAGAAAAACTTAAAAATAGATTGCAGAGAATCTCCAAATAGTGAAGATTTACTTCACTCAGATAGTCGTCATGAAGGAAATTGATAAAGTTAATAAAATCTCACATCCTTGCAGGCAAACGATGGGCTATTTCTCACTCTAATTAGTTTAGATCTTTTGTTTTGTTTCTCGCAACCGATGCTGCTTGTGAATATGAGACCAAGGAGATGAGCGAAAGATGCAGAAAGAAGATACAGCGGGCCGCAGAGCTGATGCATTGACCCGTGTCTGTTATTGTGGTCGAGTTGATCTTTGTCAGACGGAGCTGATAACGATCCTCTGCTCTACAACTACACACCAGGGAGAACACACGGATGCCCGGATGTTTGTTAACGTGTAGAAAGAAAAACCTTGTCAACATCAGTTACTATGAAGCTGTATATCTGCTGCTCTTATTGATTGTGTCAGCATGGATACAAAAACACGTCGTTTTTAACATTTACTTACAAACTTTTTATTCCCAGTTTGTAACATTCACCTAAACAGAGATTCATGATTCATGCCTAATTTAAATAGAGATCAGTCACAGTTTCCCCATGCTTTTAAAGGTTGAGATAGTCCTCTGTAGGATTGTCTTTTGTCTTCTCTATTGATTGATGCAAATTTTACCTTCTATGAATCATTTTCTAAGCAGAACGAAACATCTCCTAAGCTTTCAAATCAATTTCAGGTGATGTTTTCAAACCGCATTGATTTTTTTTGATTTTTTTTATTGCTATCATGAGTTTTGTGCTAATAAAAGAACATCTTGTTTTTTTGAAGGTCAGCCACTCTGCACGTGTTTCTCATCTTAAAATCCTTTTCTTATCATTTTTACATTTCAACTCTGTCTCAAAAACTACAGTTTACTCTCTCTAAGCGCAACCTTACCCTGAATATTATTCATAGTCAAAACGATAATCTAAAACATTAAGCATTTTTTAATATGCCTGATGGAGTTTGAGAGGTCCCTGATAGTTTTGAGCCTCTACTGGTCATCTGTTGGTCTGTTACAATGGAAGGCAGCATACTGAGGTCCTGGATGAGGCACAGTGAAGGCTGGTGAATTCATTTACACCATATCCATAAGGTTAGACACACTTGGCATTAAGAATTTGAAGCATGGATGGACGCACTGCTCTTATTCCCAGGCCACAACCCAATCGTGGAGGTAGCATCCAGCTAGTGTGGAGTGATCTTGGGGATCACTCCACACTGCATTTTGTTAAGCAATTTTACTTGTCAAGAGGCAAATTCAAGAATCCTTGAGCTAAAAACATCCACGTGCCTCATTCATTTAGAAATGGCGGTTTAAACATGATTTCTTCTTGATATGGTTGGATTATTTTCCTAAGAGTTTGAGAATTACCTTGTCTAGTCTGAACCTCTCTTTTGCACCTGCGGTTCATGGCAGAGCAAAGTAAAGCTACAAACCCCCTCAAAAATGGTTGTAAAGGATTTGCATCTGCTGGACTTGATTGCCGTGTTTGCGTCTGCTTATATTTATTGCAATCTAGGTGATAAATCCGGGGCAGGAAACCAAACGACTTGAAAAATTTGCAAAAAACACAGCAAATTGCATGACTTTGTAAATTACCCTTTGAGACGATAGCAAATGTCAGGATTGCCTTCACACTTTTGGTTTTCCTGATGAGCATAGTGGGATTTTTGTCCGACATGAATGAGGGGCAAACACTGACTTGTGTCACCTTATGTATGCGAAAGAAGCGTTAGAAATCTCCGCCCTGTTGTGTTGTTTGGTTTAGATTCTCATTTTGATGCACGTAGTAATCTCACTTTCAGTCTGGTATATAAATAAGACGAAGCCAACAATGTGAGTGACATATTTCCCATGTGTCACCTCTAGGAGGAGGCGATAAATCATCTGTGTATTTGTCCATCCCTGCTTGTTGTGGACCCAAGCCCTGCATGAACCATTACTGTAGCTGCATATGTGGCAGATACACCACACCCCATCACCCTTTGGCCAGTTTCTGTGAGATTTATTAAATCTTCCAGCTCAAAGTCATCTGTTATAGAAAGCTAAAAAGATTTACCATGCTTAGATTTTCTCTCACTATCTCTTTTAAACTCACCTCCATTTTTATGTGTTTTTGTATTAATATAGATAGATACCCATGAGCAATGTTTCTTTACATACCACACTGACGAGGCTAATATATTTACTGCATTTTAATCATGGATGAGGTTATTTAGTTATCTCCAGGTAACCTGAGTTGATAATACATATATAAATATATTTATACTGAATAGGCAACACTGATAAAATGAATAAAACATATCTTAGGAAATATAAATGTACACTAAGTTTACTTGGAGGTTTTTTTCCTGAATGGATTTTCTTACTGCAGAGTTTGATGGGTCTTACATCACAACATTAAAAATGAATGTTAAATATACATGTCCTGTGATCACGAGTCAGATCCAAATACTGATTTAAAATATGCCAGAAGACAGTTTGTAGAGCTGTAACTCCAGATAAAAAATGATACAACCAGTGTGGTAAATATTTATAGATTACAGTGACAAGGACATATTTCTTTACTTTACAGTGGATACTGATATTTCTTTGGGCGTCTGTCACCGTGTTATTAATGGAACAGAGGTCTTAATTATTAATGGCAGGGTTATTACCAGCAATGGCGAGTTTCCCATTCGGAGTTTTAAACATTTATGGAATTATTATTGGTGTGACAGAGCGGGAGCTAGAGATTGATCTGGCTGGCCTTCCTTGGGTGTGTGCGGGGGAATTTAAGAAAGAGACCAAGAAAGAGAACGTTTTTCCTTCTATGAAATGTATGCTTTAGGAAAAGTAAAAAAAAGTAAAGTCTACTACCAATCTGCTTATTTTTGGATTCCTTGTTTGGCCAAAGCCAATCAATACCCTTTCTATGTTTTTATTAGTTCACTTGTAATTGTGTCCTTAATTTATATATATTATTCTTAATTCTGTATTTATTCTTTTTATACCTTTCTTGTGTGATCACTTATATGTCTTCTTAACTCTGCTCTCCTCCATTTATGTTGTATCCTAAATCATAAAAAATATTTAGGATCATTTTGTTTGTGTGCATATTTCTAAGATTGTTTGAAAATAAAAGGTTTTCATAAATTTATTGGAACTCAATCCAGGAAAGTCTGAAATTTAGTATTTTCAAGGTCTGAACACAGATGGATATGAATGTTTGTAATGTCATTTCCTGTTCCTATCTCCATTCATTCATTCCTCCATCTTTTGTTCCTCCATCCAGTTGTCCATTCATCTATCCATCCATCCATCTCACTTTCCCTCAATCGATCAGCTGTTAAATCATCCAGGCAGCCAGAGACTTTCTGACTGTCTGTTCTATCCATCCATCCATCTCATTGTCCGTCCGTCCATCTTCCTTTTAGTTTAAAGTTACAGAAGTGCATGTAACCGCTGCTAAAATGTGGAAGGAGTGAATCATGTCTCTGACATTAGGGCTAGTTGTTAAGCTTTGTTCTGTAGTTCCGATGTCCTCTAGCCATTGGGAAATCTTAACTAGTTTAACTTCTTTCAGGTCTGGTATTAAAAGATAATGTGAGGCTGGACTGTTTTGTTTTCGAAGAGTTCTTGATTTTCAATTTGCGGTCCCCTGCATACCAAATGAATCATGCATGTCACCTTCTTCCCAGGAACACTGTATATTTACATATGCATTAAGTTATTTCACATGCTTTCAGCCAAAGATACTTATAAATGGTGAACACCATTAAGCTTAGAAAAAGGGATGCTGGCATGCCGACTAAGTGCTAAATCTGTTTATATTTCTGTCCAGATGGGACAGGTGCAAGTGCAAATGAGGCTTGTTATGGCTTTAGAGGTGTTAAGAGAGGAGGTGTTTGCTGAAGAAATTTCTTCAATGTTCCATGTGCCCTGAAAGTGTTAATTCACTTTATTTGCCACTATTGAAGAACAAAACAATGGCTAAAATACTTCCCATTACCTTTGGACCAAGTAGTTTCTTTTCGGGAAACATTGATAAGTTGATTTTGAATTTGGCAGATGTTTTTATTCTATGGATCATTGTGGTCCTGCTAAAGAAGTATTGCATACATAAACACAAAAGCCATACCCTGTCTAAATGTTAGCAGCTCCAATCAGCTCCACATAAAATTAATGGTGCTTCTGGATTGCTCCAGTTTGCAAGCTCCAGTCAATAGTGCATCAATTAGCATCCTGCCTAGCTATTCCAGCTTCCTAAACTGTATAATTTAGATATGCTCCATGAATTGTCCGCAAAAACTTTGTATTCATGTTTCAGAGAAAAACCTGCAAATAGGTGTGTCCAAGAAAACTGAACTACGAAAAGACTGTGGGCCACTATGATCTAAAGACGTTTCAGCTATGTCTCATAAGTCGATGCCAGCTACTTCTGCTGAAATGACCCAAGCGGAAATAAACCAGGTATGTCACTTTTACGATTGTGGCATTATCACTGGTGCTTTTCCTGCTCCTCACTTTTAAAGGCAGTGTAGAGTGGCAAGCATGAAAATCAGATAAATATTCTCGCTGGTGTTTGATCTCTTGACCTTTTTGCTGCAAGAAAACAGTACTAACAACTGCCCCATTGTATTCCACTTAACTTTTTTGAAAGAATTATGTGGAATAATTTTGTAGATTATTGTCAGCTCAAAATATAAATGTTTCATTCATTTAAAACCAGTTGAACGAATAAAACTTTACCAAAAACATTAGTTTTTTTCTGCTGAAAGAACAACAACCTGATAAATAACTACAACAATGCTTGACGTGCTTGCTGCTGTATTAACGATGACATTAACCTCATTTCTGAATGTAAATTGTTCAAAATTCAATCCGGTGTAGATACCAGATCTGGTCAGGGCTCTGCGCCTGCATATGACTTTGTATTACATGATTGGCTGGGCATTGGCATGTTGACGTAGGGCACAGGTTTTTTTTAAGATCTTTATTGAACAAACAACAAATATGCAACATAAGAACAAATTAATTATAGAGAAGAACTCAAGACTTACAAACACCCAGGGTTGTTATATAAATACTTAACAAGCTAATTTCTTTATATATTCATTGTTTTGTGAGCCTTTTTGTTAGTATTAGGATATTCATTTTATGTATAATCTTTTTTGCGGATTCGAAAAAAAACAAAAACCCCAGGGCAGAGCTTGTCTTCCTGATGAGTATATCCAACCCCTGCCTCTTGTCTGTACATAAACTACTGCTCCAACATATGATGCCATAAAGACGGCTGATGGATCCACAGAGTCAAAGAAGGTCTTTAGGAGAGCTCCCTGGACTCCAAAAGACCTCAGCCTCCTCAGCAGGTAGAGTCTGCTCTGACCCTTTATATAAAGAGCATTAGTGTTGTGGCTCCAGTCCAGTTTATTGTTCAGGTAAACACCCAGGTACTAACTAAAGCTCTCTATTGTTTTTACTCTGTTTTAATATGCATAATTTATGTTTTGTAGTATAATCACTTGATTTTTTATCCAACTTTGTCAAATCAGCTTTTGGGAAATCGGCCTTATCTACAAGAACATAAAAAAAAATCAAAAATATGTTTCTCCCTGACCCCTAAGTCAATGCGGCAACATAAAAGATAATCACAACAACATAAATAATAAAAATTAGTTTAAAAAAAGATAATGGTTGGTGTCCCTCCACAGTTGGATGAGTCTATAGCAGCATCTTTATAAAGTGGCTAATGACCCCTTTTTTAAAGAGTGTTCAGCATTCATACTGCCTGGGAAATGAGGCCGTTTCTTAGTCTGGTGGTGCTAGCACAGATAGTTTGGTACCTTTTTCTTTGGTGGAAGGAGTTTGAAGACTCCATGAAGAGGGTGGGTGGGGTTGGCAACAATTATGTTGGCTTTTTGAGCCAGCCTATTGTTGTAGATGATAGAGAGGGAAGGGAGTGGGACAGCCATGATTTTTTCTGCTGCCCCCACCGTGCACTGGAGATTTTTCTGGTCTCTGATAGCGCCACGTTAAAAGGACATTAAGATTGGCACTGGAGTATTTTCTGTTTTTTCAAAAAGCAGAGACGTTGTTGGGCCTTCTTTGCCAATAATGTGCCGTTATTTGACCAGGACAGGTCCTCTGTGATGTGCACGCCTTTGTCTGGATCTGTCTGAATCTTTCTTTAGAGTTAAGTGGAGTCTATTTTATGAAAACATTTATCACCACTGTATGTTGTTGTTTTTTGTTGTTGTTTTGTTTTTTTGCTTTCAGGTCAGTTCTATAAAAAATGTCAGCTTTCCCATTAATTACTGATTGATAAGTATTGTAAAATTAATTCTTTCAATTATTCTTTTTTCAATGTAATCAACCAACTGGAACCTTTTGTTGAATGAATAAATAAAAACCGAAAGGACAATTGGGACTCAAAAATATGTTTTGCTCTGTCATCAGGTGCAGCTGCAATCTGATTTCTCTCTCTAAATGTATTCTTTCAGAGTGATGTTTTGTGTTACTGCTGACACAGCTCTCCTTTGCTTTTAGGCTGAAAGAGCAAACACACTCACATGCACACATGCGTAAAATACTAGATTATGTGTCACAGTAATGCAGCATCCTTTTTTTATATAAAGAATTCTGTCTGCGTACAACTTCTTTAGGACTGTAGTTTTCATCTTTTTGCGAATGTTTAAATACCCTGAATAAAGTGTAGCATAATGTCTAAATTAATGTGTAATATTTTTTCTTCTTAAAAGTTTAAAATATGAGATGCAAGGTGTGAAAAAATTTACTGTATACTGATCAGATCATGGTTCCTTTCTCAATCTGAATGTTTCTTATATTTTTTCAGGTTTTTTAAGAAGGTTTTTGACTGGGAATTTAGTAAAAACAAATATCCACAAACATAGCACGGAGCAATATTCATTCATGATCCCTCAGAAGGCGTTGTTGTGCTCAAAGAATATCCTGGAGCCATTCTGAGTGTTTTTTTGTGTATTTGCATGTTGCTATTTTTCAGACTTTTCATAAATCACCTGATGTTCCACCAGCACATTTTTTCCCCTCTTGCTCCAACTCGCTTCATGAAATTGCAAACTGCATCTCTAATGTTGCATATGGCCTCATACTGTATGTGTATGATATGACTTTCTGCATTTCCATTATGAGTGGGTGAGTGGATGTGTGCATGTGCATGACTCACAAGGGTGCCCAGAGTTCAGTGTTGATATGCTGTATATTTCCTGCGTTGACAGAGAGAATATTCATGAATTGATGGATGGTTTTGTTTTCTTTCCTGTTGCAAAAGAAGCAGGAAGAAAAAAGGAAACAGAAATAGATGCAGGCAGTGAGAGTGATCAAGGGATTGGTGTCTTCATCCCTGCAGTCAAAGTTTTGAAGTTGATGTTGGGAGTATTACTGTTTGAATAAACAGCTGGCTTGTTTGACTGTTTGACGATAATTTTCACAATGCATTATGTGGCGACTCTGGAAAATATGACTGGAACCTTGGTCAAAAAAAACCCATCCAGACAACAGTGATATTTTGCCATCACATTTTTAAGGAATTAGTTTACTTTTGTAATTACCTCCGCCTGTCTATTAGCAACTCAACTCAAAATATTATGGATTTCGATGAAATCTTCAGAAAATCTCCGGAATGAGACCAGTCAAGGCAATTTTATTTGAATAGCACACTTTCAACAAGGCAATTCAAGGTGCTTTACATAAAAACAGCAATAAAGCATAAAACACACACAAAACATATGACACATTAAAACATTACTCAAAGGCAGCTTTAAACAGCTGGGTTTTAAGCCTTGATTTAAAACAGCTCAGTGTTTCAGCAGCTTTGCAGTTGTTTGGAAGTTTGTTCCAGATAAGGGGAGCATAAAAGCTGAAAGCTGCTTCTCCATGTTTGGTTCTAATTCTAGGGATGCTGAGTAGACTGGAATTAGAGGTCCTGAGTGGTCTGGGTGATTGGTATAGTGACAAGTCTTCAACATACTTTGGTGCTAAGCCATTCAATGATTTATAAACTAGTAGGAGTATTTTGAAGTCTATTCTCTGAGCTACAGGGAGCCAGTGTAAGGACTTTAGAACTGGGGTGATGTGCTCTACTTTCCTGGTTGTAGTGAAGGACACGAGCGGCAGCATTCTGGATCAGCTGCAGCTGTCTAATGGACTTTTTAGGCAGACCTGTGAGGACACTATTGCAGTAATCAATCCGACTAAAGATAAACGCATGGATGGGTTTCTGAGTTTCTGTTGTGACCCAAGTCCTAGAATCCTAGAAATGTTCTTCAGGTGATAGAAGGCTTACCTTTTTTTTGCCTTTATGTGACCCTGGAGGTTCAGGTCTGAGTCCATTACAACATCTAGATTTCGGTCCTGATCATAAGTTTCTAGCTGTTGGAACTGAAGCTGTTTGGGGGAATATACAGAGCTATGACTCTGTAAGTTTGGCAACTGTACTAAAAAGAAACGTAAGATTGTTCTTATTTGCCTCTATTAATGATGAAAGATATGCTGTTCTAGCTTATCGAAGGGTCTTTTTATACAGCAGTAGTCTATTATTCCGGTTAAATAGGAATCCTCTAGGTGTGTGGACCGCCATTTTCTCTCCAATTTCCTAGTATTCTGCTTTACGCAGCTCTGTGTTAAACCAGGGAGTCAACCTCTTATGGCTAATTACTTTCTTTTTGTAAAGTGGTTTTAATGTTTTGCAACTTGGTTGAGGAAAACTAAGGATTAGATGTTCTATAGAACTATAACTGTCAATTGGTCTGGGATTAATTAGTAAATATGAATGAAAAACAGTTGCAACTCCCCCTCACCCAGTACTTCTAGGAATGTGAAAATGTTAATAATTGGAAGCAGTGGACTAATTTATACTGACATAATTGTCCTGTTGCAGCCAGGTTTCTGTGAGACAAAACAAATTATTTTGATTATCACAAATCAAGTCATTTACTAACAAAGGAGAGATATCTTAGGTTCAATAAACCACATTTAATTGTTTTATTTTTCTGTTTGGTCAAAGTCGTATTTATTTTTATCAGATTTTCATGATTTGATCTTGTCAGGTTAACTTTGAATCAATTCGATTTTGGCTGTGGGCAAGACACTCTCTATATGGGGTAATGGGTGGGTAACAGTGCAGAAGCTGACGAGAGGTGGGTTAAACTATGACTCTGCTTCCTAGTCTGGACACTGGGTTTTCAGTCTTTTAGAGGACTAATATATTCAGCAAAATTCCTAGAAAGAAGAGCTGCTCCATCCAAAGTGGGATGGATGCCGTCTCTCTGGATCAGACCAGGTTTTCCCCAAAATGTTGGCCAGCTTTCAATGTAGCCCACATTGTTTTCACGACACCACCCAGACAACCATTGGTGGAATGACAGCGTGTGGCTAAACATGTCGTCACTGGTCCGATCGGACAGGGGACCTAAAAACAGTACATAGTCCGACATTGTTTTGGCAAACTTACACACCGAAACCACACTCATTTTAGTGACCTCCGATTGGCGTAACCGGGTGTCATTGCCGCCAGCATGAATAACAATCTTAGTGTATTTACACTTATCCTTAGCCAGCAGTTTTAGGTAGAAATTAATGTTGCCGCTTCTGGCCTCTGGCAAACATTTGTCTGTGGTCAATGGTGTCTCTAATGTTACGTTACTGACTATGGAGCTGCCAATTACCAAAGTTGGGTTCTCAGCAGGTGTGTTGCTGAGCAGGGAAAATCTGTTAAAAACGTGGACGGGTTGGTGGTAACCCATGGGCTGGGTTCTGGAACTATGGCTCGTATGAACCGTCTACCAGCCGGCCTGAGGTTCCGGGGGAGTTCTGTACGAAAGTTAGATAGCAACATGGGGATGGGGGAGAATGAGTGGCCCTGTTGGAGGTCTGTGCTCTCTCAGTGCTTTTCTAGTTTAAAAATATAACAAATAAAATCTCACTTTAGACAAACTGTGGAGTCCTCACAGGTGAGTTTAGAGTCCCTGTACACTATACAGGTACTGTGGATAGCTGGCCACATTCAGGCCAAGCGCCAATGGGCGAGCTTGAGGGGTCCGGGCCCAGATATTCAGGTATCGGTTCCGCCCAAGACAGATTACAACCGTGTTTACTCATGTAAAATAAATTGCAACCATGCAATGTATTGACCCAAGACAACCAGTAGAGGGTGCTGTAGACTATTAATTGGGACTTTTAGAGGCAGTAAAGAAGATACTTTGATACGGTTGTATGCCAAAATGGACTTTAAAGCTTGGCTTAATAACAACAAGAGCAAAGCTATCACAAGCAGGGATGATGCTAATACTGTACATCAACAGTCTAACCTGGAGTGACGTTCTGGTTCACACTCCATACCAGTGGTGGTAATGCACCAATTTGTTGTTTGCCAGCCACCAATAAACATTACACAGAAGAAGAAAGATCCAGTGTTGTTTTAGGCTAATATGAGCATACTAATGGTAGTTGTAGTTATGATGAAAACTTTGTAAGAAATACACACAAGGAGGAATTTACCAACGTTTTCAGTGGCAGATTATGTTGGGTTGTTGACGTATGACTTGTTATATGCATGGAGGAACTAGTCAATGACCTGACGAGAGCTGGGACTACAATAACAAAGGTTACTATTAGTAACACTTCGTCGTTATGGATGAAAATGCTGCAGCCCTAAAAAGGTCCCCCTGCATAAGCCAGTACATGTCCAGGCTTGTCTAAAGTTTGCCAGAGGCCATCTGGATGATACAGAGGAGGATGGCATGTGGTCAGATGTAACTAAAATAGAAGCCTTTGGTATAAATGTCACTCCCTGTGTTTGGTGGGGGAAAAATGCTGAGTTGCATCCCAAGAACACTATACCCACTGTGAAGCATGGGGGTGGAAACATTATGCATTGGGGCTGCTTATGCAAAGGGGACAGGATGACTGATCTGTATTAAGGAAAGGATGAATGGGGCCATGTATCGTGAGATTTTGGGCAGTAAACCTCCTTCCATCAGTGAGAGCATTGAAGATGAAATGTGGCTCGATCTTCCAGCATGACAATGATCCCAAACACATCGCCGGGAAACATTTGACCCCTGTCATTGTCAATCAAGGTTACATTACGAAGTATTGAGGTGAATGTTTGACCAAATACTTACTATCTGCACAATTAAACAAATAAATTCTTTAAAAATAATTCAATGTGATTTCCTGGATGTTTTTTACATTCTCACGGTTGAAGTGTACCTACGATGAAAATTACAGACCTCTCTAATCTTTTTAAGTAGGACAACTTACACACTCCATGCCTGTCAAATACTTTTTTGCCCCACTGGATATGTACATAAAAAAGGGTGCTGCAAAAAAAGACAGATTTGACCCAGAAGTATGTAACGTACTGCCGATGGGACGTAAAAATGCCTAAGGGGTTAAATAGGCAAGGCAAGGCAATTTTATTTTAATAGCACACTTCCAACAACAAGGTAATTCAAGGTGCTTTACATGGTTAAGGGGTAAAATAAAAATAGCAGTAAAACACAGACAAAGTGTATAAAGTAAAGACAGTAATGAAGCAAGAAGCACACACAAACATATAATACATGAAAACATCACTCAAAGGCAGCACTAAACAGATACGTTTTTAGTTGTGATTTAAAAGACCTCAGTGTTTCAGCAGCTTTGCAGTTGTCTTTTAATTTAAAAGAAATTAAAAGACGCTGTACTGCCCCCCCACGAAATTCCTCTGCCGCCGGGTCTGGCCGCATTGTGCATGCAGATACCCCAACTCTTTCTGAGTAGCTACTCCAGTCTGGTCAGAGAGTTCAGGTGTAAAAGTAACTATTACAGGAACAGCTTTGCTATAATACAGTTGTTTCCTTGAATACACTTCTGCAACCGCTTTCTGTTTTTGAGTGAGTTTTGGTTAGTGTGGATGCTGCTCTCTGATTTCTGCTGCAGATTAAATCTACCAACCAGTGGTATAGTTCTAACGCTTCACCTTCACCCCCTCCCCCTCTATGCCAAAAAAAAGTTTTTGTGACATCCCTAACATTCAAAACTTAGATGTTGGGCTATGTGGTCATGCTGGAAAAGAGATTTGTAAATCTTCTCTATATAATTTTCTCACAATTAGTTTTTCTGTGCATCTTATCTCCCTGTTCATCTACCTCCCTTTATTAATTAATGCATTTGGTCATGTTTGTGTGGCTTTGTGCAGCAATATGGAGCGGATCCAACAGCTAAGAAGAGAGTATCAGCAAGCGAGGCGAGAAGGGATGGTGCCACCGTATGAAGAACTGGACCCAAGACGCAGAGGGCACGACTGCGACCCACACAGGGTAATGTAGCACGATCACAACCTGACACAGCCAGACAGGGAAAAAAAGAACTCCAAAAAGTAGTTAGAAGTTAGCAAAAATACAGCTTTAAAATTACATTTGTAAAAACTGTCCTTGGGATGTCCATTTCCATCTCCATCCTCTGTCTTGCATGTTTGAATGCAGTGTACTATCTTACTCCGCTTCAGCCATCAGAGTGATCACGGACATTACCGCATCTCCCAAGTGATCAAGGCCCTTTAGCTGTCAGTCGTAAGGTGCTCTCTGATGTGAACGGCTCCTGTGGGTATTGGGCCGATCACACTGATATGATCTGCTTTCCTCTACGAACGGCACACGGAGAAGATAAGTGGAGGTATGAGTCACTTGTCATCCCGGAGGAGCTGTTTTTTAAATCACATAGTCATGATCACATCCACACAAATCCACAGCAGAGCGTGGACTACCTGAGTCACTCCAGGAAAAAAAACAACTTGTTTTTTATGAAGTAATGATGCTGCAATAATAGTTACTCACACCAAATGTTATTAGAAAGTTAATAAAGAGCTAGTGTATGCCAAACCTTGCAGCCGTTTAATCGTAAAATCCAAATAAATGAACAATTATTGTTTGAGTGAAATGCATGTTTTAGAGAGGCATAGATTCATTTAAGATATAAGGTCTGAAAAATTGACCTATCAAAATTAATTCCTCCCCATGGAGCTACCATTAGCTCTCTGTAACCAACTGATATGTTGTGTGGAAGCAGTGGAAACAGTTTTTGAGTTCGGATCTTTCTATTGTAATTCCACATGCTATAAAACATCATTTATGGTTGGTTTAGATGAAAAAGCGTCATGTATTAAAGCTGCAGTCCAAAGAATATATTTATGTATCAAAGTTTTATAAATCTTTAAAATGGTAGTGGGGTTCAATACTATGATAAAAGGCTGGTTCTCCACAACATTTTGTATTCTTCCTAAGTTCCCCCTCCGTCCTATAGACCCCTATCCATTTAAAACTAACGAATTTTTTAGCCAATAGAATTCGAGTTTCTGCCTTATCAACTGTCAATCAACCTACATGCGTATCTTGCAAACCTGTGAGGATCGGGCCACGCACACAGGCTGCTCCTGTTTACAGTCGCCATGTTGGAAGAGAGCGTCAGTCATGGAGAAGTCGCTCACCTCTAAAATGTCCAAAACAAAATACAATCGGGTGATGCTCGATAGCGCTCGCTGCTTTCCTCTTTGACCCGCTGTGACAACACAGGTGATGCGCGTGCATAAATGTTGAGTTGGGGCTAGTGGGAGCGGGGAAGGGTTATTTTGGGAGGGGCCCTTGATAGTGGGATTCAAAAAATCTTTCTCTCCCTCAAATACTCCGGACAGCAGCTTTAACATACCGGCCATATTAGACAGAGGGTGTGTGCATATGTGACAAAATAAGGACCTAGTCATGACAAGAGTTTTAAGGTTACAAGCATCTAATGCTCAGGAGCATTAGAATGAGACAAAATTAATTTATCCAGCATGTTGTGTTACATGAGCACAACTGGGCCCATTACAAAGTCCTGATCTTGATTAATCATTTAGTTTGATTGATTGCCCTGCCATAAAAGGTACCATTTGTAATTAATGAGATTTTCATTATTTAAATGGGAAGCTTAGTTTTATCAGTTCTGCTTCTAAGCTCCCAGTTTGTATTGAGTTTTACTCAGGTGAGGCCTCTCTAGAATAACGGGGTGGTCGTGCATGCTTATGAGCCTTGCTGTGTGTTATCTTACATTTTGTAAATTACTTATGAGTCTTGCTCTGAATATGGATACAGTTTGAGCTTGTAAATCAAGAGGTGCAGTTTGTCCAGTGCTGCTTGAAGAAACTCACATATTACAATGAGGTTAAATATTGCAATTAACACTGCTGGCTTGAAGAAATTAGCATTGTAAGGATTTGCCATTGATTATTATAATACAGTATGGTAATTGGCTTTATCTTATGTTCAAAAATGTATAATCAAAATTTTTTTTAAATCTCTGCTCTGTGTAAATCGAGTTTTATTTGGTGCTAAGTAAGACGCAATCAATCTTTATCAAAATCTTTGTCTCCCATACCATTTCTAAGATGGGACTGATCTGTACAAAGTACAAAGCAGGAGTACATCAATTGTTACTCATTGTTAACGGAGTGTTTTTTTTTAATCATCAGCATTTTCTTTATTGGAACATATCTTTCCTCTTTAATTGTTTGAAATAGTCAAAAATATAAATTAACAAACTCATACTGTCCATCTGTAAGGTCAAAAAGGAGGTGATGGCATAAATAGACAACTATGCCCTCAACAACTCAAAGTTTTTATTAGCATTATTACAGAACTGCAGGAATACAATTAGAATAGTATAGAAAACTTTATTGTCGGAAGCCTAAAAGGTTACAGAAATTCATCTTTGACAGGGCTCCTCATCATCTCTATACACACATACAAAACAATAAAAGATCTAGGACTACATAAATCTGAACAAAAATCAAACGCATTGATACTTAAAAGACTATTTAAAATATCGTTGTAAAAATGTCCTTACTATAAGGGCTGTGACTGCAGTTGGAATAAATTATTTTTTATAGACCGTTTTTCTGGCCAGCAGGACTTTGTATCTTCTACCTGATGGGAGAAGACTGAAGGAATGATGAAGGGGATGAGAGGGATCCTCTGTGATCATGGTGGCTTTCCTGATCACAGAGCGTTCATACTTTAAAATAATTGAAAAATAATTAATTATAGAAAGGAAATAAACTTGATGTCCTGCTGCTTAGGCTTTTTATCCAGCCTCCCTCAAGGTCTCAGTTTGTTGTACAGTGCAAGCTGCCTGTTGTCTCATCAAATTTCTTGGACTCTTCTGATGACTTCCAGTGGAACTTTGTCGTAGCTGCCAGTTCGGTTCCCATCATAGAGGCTGATTTTCTCTGTGTGCACGGACTCCTTGTCGACGTCGCTAACAGACGGTTGATTGACGCTGTGTCATTTTCCTCTCTGCCTTGTCTGGCGCGTGCAGCTGTGACGTTAGTACATGCTAATGTTTTAGCTTCTGAGAATGCTTTTCAGCGCTTACTATCAGAGTTTCCTTCCCTGACTGTTCCCAACTTTTCAAATGCTGACACTAAGCACGGGGTAGAGGTGTTCGCGTGGGCGCGCCGCCTTGATGCCGCTAAGCTAGTTATTTCTCGGGAGGAGTTCGCTAACATGGAGCGTTTAGGCATCGTGTGATGCTCTAACAGTCCTTGGGCTTCGCCATTACACATGGTGCCCAAGTCAGACGGCCAGTGGCGGCCATGCGGGGATTTCCGACGCCTTAATGATGTCACTACAAACGATCGTTAGCCGATCCCCCACATCCAGGACTTCTCTGTCCATCTCGCGGGGACTTGGTGCGCGGTTATCACTAGGTCCCGGTTCGTGCGGACGACATCCCCAAGACAGCCATGATTACCCCATTTGGTTTTTACGGATGCATTTTGGTCTTGAAGGCGCCGCCCAAACTTTCCAGCGATTGATGGATTCAGTCTTGCGTGGGATGTCATTCATTTTCGTCTATCTGGACGACATCCTGGTGGCCAGCAGCTCTGCCGAACAGCACATGTCCCACCTACGTCAGGTTTTTCAACGCCTAGCAGCGCATGGCCTGATAGTCAACCCAGCAAAATGCCAGTTCGGGTTGGTAGTCATGGACTTTTTGGGCCATCGCATTTCTGCCAGTGGCGCTGTTCCATTACCCACTAAAGTGCAGGCGGTGTCCGATGTTCCACGTCTTCAGACGGTGAAAGCCCTGCAGGAATTTCTCGGGATGGTTAATTTTTACAACCGTTTCATCCCGAGGGCAGCACAACTTCTACAGCCACTATACTGCGCGCTTAAAAAGAAAAAAGCCACCGAAAATGTGGACTGGACCCCGGACTGTCTCCAAGCATTTCATAATGCTAAGTCCGCGCTGGCCAATGCCGCCCTTTTGAACCACCTCTCCCCCTCAGCACAGGTGGCTTTGACCACTGACACTTCTGATGTAGCAGTAGGGGCGGTGTTAGAACAGCGGGTCTGCGGGGTTTGGCAACCGCTTGCCTTTTTCAGTCGTACGCTGCGGGACAACGAGCGTAAATACAGCGTTTTTGACAGGGAGTTGCTGGCTCTCTGTCTAGCTACACGGGATTTCTGGTTTTTCCTTGAGGGCCACTCATTTACAGCCTACGTTGACCACAAGCCCTTAATATTTGCCATGTCTAAAATCTCTGACCCCTGGTCCGCTTGTCAACACCGCCACCTTGCTGCTGTCTCTGAGTTTACAACAGACATTCAGCATGTGGCTGGCAAATCCAACTTGGTGGCTGACTGTCTGTCCCGTGCACTGGTCTCTCCAGTTTATAATAATAATAATAATAATAATGGCTTGCATTTATATAGCGCTTTTCAAGACTCTCAAAGCGCTTTACAACTCCATTATTCATTCACTCTCACATTCACACACTGGTGGAAGCAAGCTATGAATATAGCCACAGCTGCCCTGGGGCAGACTGACAGAAGCGAGGCTACCATATTGCGCCATCAGCCCCTCTGGCCAACACCAGTAGGCAAGGTAGGTGAAGTGTCTTGCCCAAGGACACAGCGACATGTAGCAGGTGGAAGCTGGAATCGAATCCACAATTTCTGGGTTGCAGGCTGACAACTCTACCACTGAGCTACAGCTCAGATTTCTCTGCTAGGGCTGCAGATCAGCCCAGCGATGCTGACATCCTTAAGCTGCAGTCTGAGCCTACCGGCCTTAAGTTGGAAGAGAGACAGGTGCAGGAAGGTGGTCCTTATCTGCTCTGTGACATTTCTACTGGCTTTCCCCGCCCTCTGGTTCCTGCTTTATGGCGCCGCTGCGTTCTTGACGCTTTGTATTCCCTCTCACATCCGGGTGTCCGTGCCTCAGTGAAACTAGTTAGTTCCAAGTTTATTTGGCCCGGATTGCGTAAATATGTGAAGGAATGGGCTGCAGCATGTGTCCCGTGCCAGAGTGCCAAGGTTCATAAGCACACAAAAGCACCTTTTGAACCATTCCGCATTCCTAGTCGCAGGTTTGATCATGTCCATGTAGACCTAGTGGGTCCTTTGCCCCCATCGCAGGGTTTCACTCATCTCCTGACCATGATTGACCGTACCACCAGGTGACCAGAATTGGTTCCGCTGGCATCCACAACACCTGCAGTGGTGGCTCGGGCGTTTTTATCAACCTGGGTTGCACGTTTTGGCCCCCCTTCAGACATTACCTCTGACAGAGGACCACAGTTTGTGTCTGAGCTTTGGTCCACCATGGCTGACAGCCTGGGGGTCCAGATCCACCGCACCACTGCATACCATCCACAGGCAAATGGCTTATGCGAGCGGCTTCACAGGTCATTAAAAGCAGCGCTTCGTGCTGTTCTGACCGATGTTAACTGGATTGACCGCCTTCCATGGGTTATGCTTGGGTTGCGGTCCGCAGTTAAAGAGGACATTGGTGCTTCCCCAGCTGAACTGGTTTTGGGTCAGCCGGTACGTGTTCCAGGCGTGTTTTTTCCTGAGGCCCCCTCACCCCAGTTCACCCAGCCGGATCGACATCTTTTAACTCACTGTGACCCTTTTCGCGTTCCTGGTCCTGTACATCATTGTTTGCCCCAGTCATTCGTCCCACAGAACTTGGCGTCTTCTAAATTTGTTTTTGTTAGACATGATGCACACAGGACACCCTTACGGCCTTTTTATGATGCCCCTTTCAGGGTCCTCGAACCTGGCCCTATATACTATCTGGCCACAGAAAGTAGCCAGAGGGCAAAAAAGTAACTTGTAGATTTTGCCTGTGAGTCCGAAAAAGTACAAAATCATCTTCAAACACCCCTCATAAATTCTGGAAAATTAACTGTAAGTTTGAAAAAAGTACACTGCAAGATGTAGAAAGTACCAGATTACAAGTCATCTTAAAAACAGCCCAATCCCTGATTGTAAACTGCAAGTCAAAGAAATGTATCCTAAAAGTTTCAAAAAGTAGTCTCTAAATTCCAGAAAGTACCAGATTACACAAATGCCTTTATAATATAACACAATCCCAGAAATCATCCTGTTACAGCAGGTAAATATACCCTCTAAATTATGTCAAATAACCTGTTATTCTGAAAACGACCAAGTTGCAAGTTATTGGGAAATACAGCTCAGACCCTGAAAATAATGTATACATTTTGAAAAATGCCCTGATAGTTTTGGAAAGTAGCCGTAACATTCTGAGAAACTAAGCTGTGAGTTTCAGCAAGTACAAAGTTAGGTCTCTTTAAATTAGAGGCTGGTCCATGAACATAACCTGTAAGGTCTGGAAAACCCTGTACGTTTAAGGAAAGTGTTTTTTAATTACTTACAGAAATAAATCATGATGCTGTTATAAAAAACGGAAAAAAAATTGAAAGCGAGATCATAGGAAAGCAGTTACCACTGCACCTAACAAGCCCATCTCATTAAGGGTGATTGATTTAGTAATTAATGCAAAAGTGATTATTTACCTGACTGGCCTTCTGTGTGAAGGAGAATGTGGGGAAAACATTGGTTGTGATAGTGAGCTGGTGGCAAGCTAATTCAATTTCACCTTTATTGGTTTGTTTGCTTCTCCTTAGGACCTTTTTATTTTTTGAAAAGGATTTCGAGAATATTTATGAGGAGTTAAAGTGATGGAAAGTTATTAGCAGAGAGGGAGGAAAAAAAAGGGAGAGATAAAGGCCATCACAGAAAGAGTGTGAGCTCCTCCTATAACGTTACCACGGTATATTGAATGTGTTTGCCTTTTTTCCCCCGCGGCTCCGGTACCATTTCATTGATTCATGGTTATGGGTTAGCTGTCTCTGCTAGCAAAATTATGTTTGCCTAAAAACAATTATCGAGCAACAAAAGCCACACCACAACTTTGTTTCCAAGTGAGTGCATTCTGTGCTTGTGGGAGGATGTGTGTATTTTGGAAGACAACAACAGACTTTCTCCCTAAGGAGAGGGGAACTAAATCAACAGGGCGCTGTGCTGTTGTCACATACACGCACTCTTACACACAATCCTACGTAGAGGAGACTTTGTAGAAGCCAATTGTTGTTGTGGGCGGTGTGACACGGCTTTTAGTAAAGGATTTAATTATCTACAACGGCTTTCGTAGAGTTTTTAGGACTAGAAATGTGATTACGTCTTAAACAGATAGTTTTCTTTGCAGTCATTTAAGTGCCAATCTTGTTTTATTGTGTTATTTTTAAAGACATTCAAACAGCCTAACTTAAAAATGTACATCTGTTAATTTCTTAGTCATGGATTCAGGAAAATCATCCTGCATTCCTCATGTTTGAGCGAGTCTCAGGAATTAGCTGTAGTTTGGAGAGTAAAATTTAATTATTTGAATTGGTGAATGAGACTGAATACCAAAGGAGCTACGATAGTCTAAACTTCAAAGTATGACTGCCGTTTTGAGAGAAACACAAAGGAGTTTTTTTGGTCAAAGAAAGTTTTAAAAAAGCTGTTTATGTTTTAAAAACAACAAATAAAGTTTAATTTATTTGAATTCCAAGTTTTGAGTTTCATACTATGGGCTACCTTTATCTTGGATCAGGGCAGCTTGTTTTCAGAAAAGCATTTAAAGGTATGAGTGTGAAATTATACAAACCATTTAGTTCGATGAGTGGAATTGGGACATGCAGTAAGACTTTATGAAAACCAGTTGTTTACTCTGAAAAATTTAGAAAGGACAAATTTATTGTTTTGCAGTTTCCAAGTCAAGGTTTTGATCTCAGTTCAGTTGCAAGATTGTGGGAAAATCTAAATTAAGCAGTCCATTTGAGGGAACCCTGGAGTAAGATGATGCACAACACTTTTCACTGCTTTGCTTAAAAAATTTCAGCTATTTCTACACACTGTCTGCTTACCGTCATAGTTGGCATACTTTTGCCAACATAAGACTAGTAAGCATTGTTCTGCATATTGCTAATTTGCTTAGGTCAAGATCACAACGAGCTGCAGCCTATTCAAAGCCCGGTACTTGAAACAAACACCCATGCTTGTACAAATTTAGAGCAGTTTTGTTGAGTAATCAAACATGAGTAATGGTGGAAATATCCTTTTGAAGTAGCTGAAGAAAACCAAATCTGAAGAGGAACTAGAGAACTTATGCCAGCCAAAGATCTTCTTCTGTAAGGTTAGCAACACACCATTATGTTTATCTTTTTCTAAGCTAGTAAATCAACAGTTGTGCAAGACTTATTTCTTTCAGGATGTTCTTTTCCTAGTTTTCCTGTTCATACTTGTGTTCAACCCTAAATATAAGCAAACATTTATTTAGAAATTGTGACGAAAATATAAGATTTTTGATAAACAATAACAATGAGAGAACAATCAAAAATCAAAAAAGGAATATCCCAGACTTGATACAGAGCATCTCTTTACTGTGAATTACAGAGGAATATCGCAATGTCACTGAGAGCGCTGTTGTCATTAAGTAACTCATGGTTCAAACACGTTTCACAAGTCGTCCAGGGGGTCAGTCCTCAGCCTGATGGATTTTCCTTCCCACGAAACTGAGAGTAGCCAAGGTGGAACCTGACTTTCAACGACTGGGTTAAAAGGTTGAGAAATCTCTCCTGAGAAACCTTCAAATACCTATGTCATGGCTTGCAAATTGCCCTCACTTTGCAGTTTCTTCCAAGCCCGTGCTAGTTGATAAAAAATATGCCTCCCCAAGCCCGACAGATGCTTGGGATTGTGCTGAATTTGACAAAATCCTATATTTTCTGCTCTTCCTAAAAGCTGCCCGTCAAACTCCACAGCAGCTGAGCTCATTCAGTTTCTCTCTGATGACTCTATCCTCTTTGTCACAGTTGCTAGGCCAGGCATTTCACATGTATTTGCCTTTCTAATGCTGTGTTTGTTGTGGCGTCTCAACAAACTCTCCAGTGATAAACTGTCCCCAAAGAAGCAGCGGGATTATGTAGCTAAATATTAGTTTAAAAGACACTTTTAGAACTTCATCCTCCAAACTTTTTTAGGTATGCACTGTGGGAGATTTTAGAAAGGTTTTGCTTTGTTGAATTCAAGTTATGGTGTTTTGCCCAAAAGGCTGGTGTCTTTAAAAAGATTAACACTATAGCTTGTCTCGATAAGTGTTCAGGAATCGTAATCGAATATTTCCTCACCGTTAAATCCAGCTTGTTCAGTTGGAATTAACAAACCATTATTATTTCCTAAAAATAAAAATAGGTCTACACGATTACAAGTCGAGTTCTTTCCTTTCTGCCGATGTGTGTATTTACAAATCATAGAGCAGTTCTCTGCTGAGATATTTTTTTTCTCATTATTTTAACACATCTGCTTCTTTCCTCAACAATTTTGGTTTCGTTTATTAAAATAAGACATCTGCGAGAAAAGTTTAGTAAACAAATATTTTTGATTAAATTGTTGCTATTTAGGGCGGCAAAATTGTGAAGTGGGTAGTATTGTTGCCTGGCAGCAAGAATGACCTGGGTTCAAATCGTTAGGATCTTATTGCATGGAGTTTGCATGTTATCCCTGTGCACTGTTATGTTAGGTGGACTAGTTCTCTCTAAATTGCACTTAGGTGAGAGTGTGTACATGCATGGTCGTTTGTCCTTTGTGTCTTTGATGGACTGGTGATTTGTCCAGGGTGCGCCCCACCTCTCGTCCAATCACCAATGTAGAGAGGCACCAGCTCACACATGACCCTGCAAGGACAAGCGGGTGTAAACAATGGATGGATGGATGAGTCTGTGTTACTTTTTATCAATGATTACATCTGATTTTTAATACATTTGTCTGAAAATCCAGTTAGGAATTAGGTTGCCTTATTGTAATACCAGTGGCCATTGCACAAAAAGTGAGGCCCAATATGACTTGGGTTGCCTGTGTAATACCCAGCACATACTATATGCCTTGTTCTGAAAGCCTACAACAATTTTCAGCTTCATTCTGCATAGCTTCACAGTTTTCTTTCTGGATTTTTTGGGACTTTTTAAAAAAATTCTGATGCTACTACAAAATGTATTTGTTGCAGCAATGACCCAACAATAACCGTACTTAGTCTGAAGCTATGCTTTGCAAATGCTCTGTCTGCTCTGATGAAGAGTCAGTCACCTCAGCATGCTGAATGTTTGAACTGACAGACAAGCCAGGGAACCTGGCTGTGGTTTCTCATTATTAATATCATTAGAGCATTGAACTTTCAGCCTGTAAGTAAAGTTCTTAAATAAAAGAGAGAGAGATTTCTTCAGATATTTGGAGGTTTGCTTGCTTGATCAACCCAGTTTGTATTAAAACCTCAGAATATCTGAAGGAAACTCTCTCATCTCTTTTATTTAAGAACTTCACTTACAATTTGGCGCCCAACTTGGTGCGCCAAATTGTAAGTGAAGTTCCTTCAGATATTCGGAGGTTTTAATACAAAGTTGGTTGATCAAGCAAGGAGGTACAGTGTTAACAGAGAATATGCAATACTGACCTGCCTTCCAAAACAAGACACAGAATTATATAGGTTCAGTAATCCTGACGCCTATCAATATCAAATCAGAAAACATTTCTTCAGTATGAGAACATTAGACTCGCAGTTGTCGGGGACTTGATAGTGAAAGCATAATCAATGTATGTCAGGATGTCCTTAGATGTAAAAGAGAGTTGCTATGCCAACCCAGGATGTAACAGCCTAAATCAGTAGATTTGACCTGACCCAAATTCATACAGTGTCATATAATCAGATTGGTTACCATATCATAAAGAAAATGCACACAGTAACTTTCAGTATATGAAATACACAGAGCAGATCATTTTTAATAATTAAATTTCCCACAACAAGCCCAAGATGGTCATCCACAAAAGGAGAAAAACAAAATGGTGACACAGGAAAACATCACAGGACTTGATGTTTCACAATATTGCTTCACTTCTTTGCATTACACCCACACAGAATGTGTTTTTATACGTGTTAATGTTTGTGGCAGGACAACCAAGAATGTGGCAGCAGCTTAACGCAGACCGTATGTTTATAGGTGCAGGTTATAATTCAGACTTTTATCCTCATTTTATACTAGGCAAGTCTCTACCGGACAATCTTAGTTTGATTAAGAGAGCAAACGTTTGAAGTTATGTGTTGAACTTTTGATTGCACCCAAAATGTTCTGATGGACTATATCAGCAGCCCTGTTCTTCCAGTTGTGTGAAATATTCTCATGAATAGATCATTATTACTCTTCTGGTTTTCTCCTAAATACAGCTTTTGCAAATTTGTCTTTCACGTACCGTAACTGTGTCAGAACGTCTCCTCTGTGCCCATGCAGAGCTCATAGAGGATTTTGAATCACATCCTGTTGACCTCGACTGAAGTCCCTGTACTGTCAGAGCCATGTCCGGTGCTCTCCTGTGTGTACATAACCTTGTGTACATGTTTTTTTGTCTGCTTCCCTGTTTTTATGACTTCGCAGTTTTGGAGACTTTCCGTGTGAAGGTTTATGAAATAGTTTCTTTTAGTTCAAGGTTTCAGTCCTCTGAAGTGGGTCCAGTTTTCAGTTTAACTTTGTACCATCCAGTAAGAGGCCTGCCATTATTTGATTCACAATAGAAATAGGGAAAAACCCTACAGTCTGTTACCATAACTCCTTAAATGTACATCATGTATAAATGTCAAATTCATACAATTTATCTGAATACTTAATTTCATTCACTCCCCTGAGAACTTCAGGATTTTTATTGTACTATTTTCCTGAAAATGTAGTTAGTGAAAAGTTTTCTTTCAGCTCATAACAATGAAATCCCTATTTAACCAAAAACATAGCTTATCTTTATTCCAATATTTTAAACATAGCCAGAGAAAAGCTTTAAATCAGTCAGCACTGCTGTGGTATCGACACAGAGTATTTGTATAGTGAAGACAAAGAGCCTTCTTGAGATGATAACACAATTTAGTTCCGTGATCTGTGTGTATGTGGGTACATTAGTCACGAGTATCAAACAACCAAGAGCCATGACTAACAATGAACACAGTTTTTCCACCCTGCAGAAGCTGAATAACACATTGGGAGTGAGAGAATATATTATTGTGTATTCCAAAGAGCAGATCTGCGGTAACAGAGTTTACTTTATGAAATATTACTAACAGGATTCCTACGTAGCCTAGAAATGTCTGGGATTTAGGCATTTCCTAGATTTGTATAAGTATCGAAAATAAAATACATCCATGAATCCATTCACCCCTTCATTCTTCCAATTGTTCATCTGTCTATCCATCTATCCATTGCTCGATTCATTTATCTATCCACACACACTTTCAATTGACCTGTTGCTTAGCCCCGCTCCCTTACCAAACCAACACCATTCAACTACCAGGTTTCCAGAAATAAGCAGACTTGGGTTGCTATGTCGCTCCATAGAGAAATATTAAGACCTGCAATTCTCTTGTGTTTTTCTGGGCTTTATTTGTGTTTTAAGGCAAAAATATGGTTAAGTGATGCATGGTATCCCGAGAGGACAAGCAACAGAGTTTATTTTATTCAATTAACCAAACCCCCGAAATAAAGAATAAAAAAACATGGATAGATATCTTTTTGGATAAAGCTGTGTGGCAGACCACACAGACAACTCAACATGACTGTCAGGATCCCTAGTTGTTTGTGTTCTTTAGTTTTATTGTGTTAGGTTTGAATTCTCATGCAGTTCACTCCTCTGTCTCACTTCTGTTTTCTCTCATTAGATTATTGTTCTCTGATCTGAGTTTCCTTTTACTTAGTGCTTATACTTATTTTCTCCTTTTTTCCTCCCCTCCTTCTTGTTGAATCCGTTAGTGCTTTTATTTTAAGTTTCTCTTCTCCTTTATTCTTTTTTTTCTTAGATTTCATCATTCTTAGTTACCCCTCTGTGTTAGTCTTCCCTTATGCATGTCTAGGTTGTTTTTCTTCTCGTGTTTTTAGGCTTAGATCTTTGCATTCTTCTCTGTTTCCTCCTAGCCATGCTGCCTCCATGTCCAGCTGCATTAAATTTCTAATCTGTCTGCTCTGACTCTCACCTGGATCTGCTTTCACTAATTAGTCCTCAGTCTTATCTCTGTCATTTCCTCACTCCCCCCTCAGTATTTAAGCGGTTTACTTTCAGTCACAACTTGCTGGATTCTTCGTCTTCCTTTCCCCGTTATTTTGCTTCTATTTACCATTTCTACGTATTTGTAATTCTGCCACCATCATTGAATTCAGTTTTTTGTACCTGTCTGTGTTTGGATAGTCAAATCCTTAAACCATGACAACAACAACTATAAACAAGAATGTATGTTTTATAGACATTCTTGGTAAGACAATGGTCTTGTATAATCTTTGCAATCAGTGGGTATTATATACCTTAATATGCATTAATAAGAACTGTAGCAAGATGTAGCACTGTGTCTAGGAGTTTCAGCTTCCCAAACCGCGTTTTCTTTTGAATATTTTGTATACGGTCAACAAAATAAATCCACGACTAGGGAAATTTTATGCGAAATATCTAGATTTATATTCCACAGAAAAAGCCATTAATGAATCTGCGAAAACAAAACTGACAATAGGTGGGGGTCCACTGTATATCAAATCACAGTTGTCATCACAATATCAATGTTAGCATAACCGCAACTGTAAAAGACTGCTTAGATGCAATATCTGGTTAAATATCATATTACAATCCTATTTTATTTAGTCTTATGCATTCATACTCTGCATGCCAGTAATGTGTTTCCCGAGTTTGATCGACTCTAACTGCCCTTGATAGATATAATTTGTATGTTTTTAGTGTCTAAGATGTTAATGCTCATTTCAACTTTATTTATAATCATGCTTAAAAAGTGGACTGATAATGAAGCTTTAACATAAAAATGCGTAAGGAACCTTGTAGCATTTTTTTCTTCTCATTTTAAAGCTACATTGTGTAAGAACTTCTCCCATCTAGCGGCGAAACAACCAACTGAATATTACGTTCTAGCCCCACCTCCCACCCCACCATTCCGAGCGCATTTTAACTCCTACGATGGCCGTTTCATGCCAAGGTTAACATGACTTCCAGTACTACGACTTAGTCCAGTGTTCCTTCCAGTGATGAGGTTAGTTTAGAAAACTACATTGCATTTAGTTATATAGTCAGACGTCTGCCGCAACGCGAGTAGACAATCTCCCTCTGGCATTCGTCATGGTGCAACTGAGTGTAGCCAAAGCGCGTAAGGAGGAGTTAGAATTTCAAGGAATGTCCCTCTTTGGCGAATGTATTTCAAAGATGGAGGCTCAAAATGGATTTAGCTATTCGTGCGACTCGCGCGTATGTATTCTGAATAGCAGATTCTACACTTACGAGAATACTTTCATTAGTAGATGGAAGTAATTACACATGAATGAGCACATATTTTTGAAAGAACAAAGGGGTTTTTGCTAAGAACTAACTCAAAAAACACACACAATGTAGCTTTAAGGAGTCTTTAAATTAGTCCTCTTTGATTAAATGGACCACTCTGTTCATCTGAAAGTAATTAGAAGTGGTTGGGTGGCTTTAAGTAACTCCTCTCGTCTTTACCAAAAGTATGGATTAGTTTTCATCTGGACAAGGATTGTTGTTGAAAAACCACCTGTTGTTCTTAAATGCGCGCTAATAAATTTTACTTTAAAGTTTCAGCACTTAAAAAAACTACAACAAATCTTTAACATTTATGTTAAATTATGTTTTACATACAATTAGGGCGTTAGAAGTAAAGTTTGTGAGCTGGAGTGCAAAGCTTTTGTGGCACAATGTGCAGAAAGCTTCTGAGTTTGCTGGCAGTGGTTGCTAGAGCATGTGTCGCTGGATTTAAAGCTGGTCGTTTTAGTTACAGCTTCTGCTTGAATAAAAACCCCTCTGTGAGAAAGATGCAATAACTTTATTCCTTATGAATATGCCACAACCCTCTAAAACCATACATTTTCTCCATGCCAATGAAATGTGCATGCAGCAAGATGTGGTTCTCATGCTGGAAGTGGGAAAAAAACCTTTGCCATCCCTGCTTTCACATACACATACACAGGTGCACACACAAAACCCTTTTTTCATGACCTCGAGGCCGTTCATGTGATTTCAGCCATTATAAACAGAAAAAGCCAGGCTACCTTGGGTGTTTCATTGGTGGACAGGCAGGGGATTAAACCCCCAACTCTCTATTAACAGAAACATACTGCAGCAAACCTTGCAGCTGAGTGCGGTTGGGTTAAGTGAGACATTTATGCTGCACATAAAAACTATTTTTTAGCTCCCCAATAATCCACGTTTTCTCCGTTACCTCCCTTCTAATAGTTTTCCATCATGTTCTGTCTATTTCATGGTCTTCCAGCATTATTTCTCGTTGTTTCCTGTTTCTCTCTCTTCAGCTAGAGGTACATCCTTTTTGTTCATCATATTTTCCATTATATATGACATTGGGAATGAAAGGCTTTTGTTGGTTGCTTTAGAAGACTCATTTTGTGTGTGTCCATCATTTTATGCATACTTTATACTCTATAGCAGTGGTCCCCAACCTTTTTTTCGCCACGGACCGGTTTAATATCAGACAATATTTCCACGGACCGGCCTTTAAGGTGTGGATAAATGATAACGGACGGTATAAAAACGGGTTATTTTTAAAATTATTACAATAGACGTAAATCCAATGTGTATTCGCAGCTTTATTAACAGCGTCCTCCTAACATCGAGCAGACAGCATGACACGAGTAACACTCAGCCCCGTAACGCTCTCTGGTCGCCATGGTAACATGTAAACATATCTTTATTAATTCAAGATTTAACACAAAAACAAATACAAAGTGCATGAAAAATCTAACTCACCACAACGCTGAATCAGTGAGAGCCTTGGGCCTTTTCCCCTTTCCAAAGAAACGGTCGAGAGACATTTGTTTTATATCCATCTTACTAGCTTGTGGGATACGTGTCAAGACGGAGCTATGTAACGGGGATATCCGGTTATTTTTCAAAATAAAACAGCGGTCACCCTCGGATAATAAATAAAACGGAAATACTGGAAGTTATTTATTCTTTATGTGTGGCTCGCGGCCCGGTACCACATGACCAACGGCCCGGTACCGGTCCGCGGCCCGGGGGTTGGGGACCACTGCTCTATAGTACTCGGACATTGTGGAGGAGGGAGAACTAAACTGTGTATGCAGCCAGGACAAGAACAAAGGAAGAAAACAACTAAAGAGAGAACAGCCGAATTATATTCTCCAGCTTTCCTGCACTGTACCAAGCAAAGCTATATTTCCTCTGTGTTATTAATGCCAGATCTGTATGATCATAAATCCACTGGAAAATACTGTACCATTTACCCAATCACTAGGCTGCACTGTTGGCAGCCGGCACACGCAAAGCTTGGAAAACATTTTCACGATTGATGGTTTGCAAGAGAATTGTTTCAAAAGGGCCTAATGTGTAATTATTTTTGCTCATTGTGCATTAATAGCCCCACATACCCATACACACGTATTAAGCAATGTGTGTGCAATCATTTAACACAATTATATGTTAAAGCAAATCCCTATTGACTTGCTATCATATGCTTTATATTAACTGCCTAAACCTACTCCCTCAAATGGTTATATTGTGAAAAACACAAAAGCAATGTTAAGAAGCAGTTTTATTTCACTCTGTCTGAATGCAACCTCAATAAAATGCACTGCCTTTTTTTTCTTTTTAATACAAAGTAAGCCTTTTATATACAGATTACATTAAGAATTACACTTTACACAATTATACAAATTGGATTCCTGGAAGGGAATCAATTTAATTTTAACATGTGACAAGTCAGCTTTTTTCCAGAAACAGCAGAGTAAGGCTTGTAGTCCTGTGTTGGCTTCAGTGAATACAAAAACTGACTAACTGCATAAATAAATAAAAAAGATTCTAAACATGCATCAGTCAGACTTGTTTTCTTTTAAGCAGAGATAGAAATGTGTAAAAAGACAAACACTCTAGGAAAAATAAAAACAGGCTCTATCACTTTTGAACAGCTTTAGAAAAGTGTTAATACCCCTTTCACTTTGTCTTATTTTCTTACATTACAACCCCATACTTCACTGTATTTAATTGGCAATTTGTGTGATAAACAACATTCATGATTCAGTACAGTGGATCCCCAGTATTCACTTGGGTTAGGGACCACAAACATCCATGAATAGGTTAAAATCTGCAAATACTTGAGACCCCTTATAAAAATTATTACAATTGCCTGTTTTACTTAATAGTTTAAATAGGGCTATCAAACGATTCAAAATTGTAATCTAATTAATCACAGGATAGCTGTGAATAATCACAATTAATCATGATTAATAACATTCCTAAAAATGACTGAAAAAGTGTATAAAATAAAGTGTTTTCAGTCAGAGGCTTCAACAGTTTCTCTGCAACACAGTCTGCTACAGGAGATCCTTCCGGCACACAGTCATCAGGATCTACAACAACAATTGCAATTAAATAGTATGAGCTACAACAAAACTTTTTTCCCCTCTGGGATCAATGAAGCATTTTTGAATTGTATTATTTTGAACAATAGGGATTAGTTGCTTATCCACATGAGCAAAATGGTGTGGAAGTGAACTTTTACATAACTCCAGTTCATACTGTTATTATCTGTGGTTATTTTGCAGCTGTGTTGTTGGTTAGTTTGAAGTGATAGCTCCAGATTGTTGCATTTTTAATCCTCTGCTCATTCCAATCACTTCTTCTGATCGTTTACAGCACCTGATTGTGTCTCTTTCTGCAGACTAAATACACAGTACAGCAGGGTTTAGTCTTTAGTTTTTTTCAGTTGACTGATAATCCCTCTATCTGGTCTGCGACTGGGAAGAGACGTTCACATGGAACTGTGGATGCAGTTCGGGTCTGCTATGATGTTTACGTGAGGAGCACTGAACGCCACGTGGGCTGAAGTGTAGGATAAACATGGCGGGTCATCCTTTGCATGCGTTAATTACGTTAAAAAAATGAATCGTTCTACTATATATTAATTGACCTGTAGTTAACGCATTAATTTTGACAGCCCTAAGTTGAAATACACAATATTCCTTACTATGCATTAATATGCACAGAGGAAACCATCTAAGTACTAAAACAGAAGCCAACATCTACAGTCCTCTGTATTTCCTCTCTTCAGGGTTCTGCCAATCAGTGGCATGGTAAATAGAGTGTGTTCCTGGATTGGCTGCTCTGCAGACACAAGCAAATACTGTATCGATTGGCACTGCGCTTAGGTATTCCAGCTTTCCAAGCTTTGTTTTTTTCTTTCAAATATTTTAGATATGCTCCATGAAAAAAATAGGCGGGTTCATATTCCACAGAAAAAAGCATGAAAACTGGACCGCAAAAAGGCGGTGGTCCTTGGTACCAAACATTTGTGCCCGAGCCACCTCAACTGACTCCTCTCGATGTGGAGAAGCAGCGGCTCTACTCTGAGCCCCCTCCGGATGACTGAGCTTCTCACCCTATCTCTAAGGGAGAGCCCAGACACTCTGCGGAGGAAACTCATTTCAGCCGCTTGTATCCGTGATCTCGTTCTTTCGGTCACCACCCAGAGTTCGTGACCATAGATGAGGGTAGGAACGTAGATCGACCGGTAAATCGAGAGCTTCGCCTTTTGGCTCAGCTCTCTCTTCACCACGACAGACCGGTAGAGCGCCCGCATAACTCCAGATGCCCCACCAATCCGTCTATCGATCTCCCGCTCCATTTTTCCCTCATTCGTGAACAAGACCCCCAGATACTTAAACTCCTCCACTTGGGGAAGGACCCCATCCCCGACCTGGAGGAGGCACTCCACCCTTTTCCGGCTCAAGGCCTCGGATTTGGAGGTGCTGATTCTCATCCCAGCCGCTTCACACTCGGCTGCAAACCGCTCCAGCGAAAGCCGTAGATCACATTCCGATGAAGCCAACAGGACCACGTCATCTGCAAAAAGCAGAGACCCGATCCTGAGGCCACCAAAACGGATCCCCTCAAAGCCTTGGCTGCGCCTAGAGATCCTGTCCATAAAAGTTAGGAACAGGATCGGTGACAAAGGGCAACCTTGGCGGAGTCCAACTCTCACTGGAAACAAGCCCGACTTACTGCCGGCAATGCGAACCAAACTCTGGCACCGGTCGTACAGGGACCTAACAGCCCGTATCAAGGGGCCCGGTACCCCATACTCCCGGAGCACCCCCCACAGGGCCCCCCGAGGGACACGGTCGAACGCCTTCTCCAAGTCCACAAAACACATGTAGACCGGTTGAGCGAACTCCCACGCACCCTCCAGGACCCTGTTGAGGGTGTAAAGCTGGTCCAGTGTTCCATGGCCAGGACGAAAACCGCATTGTTCCTCCTGGATCAGAGGTTCGACTATCCGTCGGACCCTCCTCTCCAGAACCCCTGAATAGACCTTACCAGGGAGGCTCAGAAGTGTGATCCCCCTGTAGTTGGAACACACCCTGTGGTCCCCCTTTTTAAACAGGGGGACCACCACCCCGGTCTGCCAATCCAAGGGAACTGCCCCCGATGTCCACGCAATATTGCAGAGCCGTGTTAACCAACACAGCCCCACAACATCCAGAGCCTTGAGGAACTCCGGTCGAATCTCATCCACCCCCGGAGCCTTGCCACCGAGGAGCTTTTTAACGACCTTGGTGACCTCAGCACCAGAGATTGGAGAGCCCGACCCCAAGTCCCCAAACCTTGCTTCCAGATTGGAAGGCGTGCTGGTGGGATTGAGGAGGTCTTCGAAGTATTCCATCCACCGACCCAAAACGTCCCGCGTCGAGGTCAGCAGCACACCATCCCCACTGTAAACAGTGTTGGTGGCAGACCGCTTTCCCCCCCTGAGACGCCGGATGGTGGACCAGAATCGCTTCGAAGCCGTACGGAAGTCGTTTTCCATGGCCTCTCCAAACTCCTCCCACGCCCGAGTTTTTGCCTCAGCAACCATCCGAGCCGCATCCCGCTTGGGCTGTCGGTACCTATCAGCTGCTTCAGGGGTCCCACAAGCCAAAAAGACCCGGTAGGACTCCTTCTTCAGCCTGACAGCATCGCGGGGGTTGCCGCCGCGACAGGCACCGACCACCTTGCGGCCACAGCTTCGGTCAGCCGCCTCGGCAATGGAGGCGCGGAACATGGTCCACTCGGACTCGATGTCCCCCGCCTCCCCCGGGACGTGTTCAAAGTTCTGCCGGAGGTGTGAGTTAAAGCTCCTTCTGACAGGAGACTCTGCCAGACGTTCCCAGCAGACCCTCACAACACGTTTGGGCCTTCCAGGTCTGTCCGGCGTCCTCCCCCACCATCGGAGCCGACTCACCACCAGGTAGTGGTCAGTGGACAGCTCAGCCCCTCTCTTCACCCGAGTGTCCAAAACATGCGGCCGCAGATCAGATGAGACGACAACCAAGTCGATCATTGAGCTGCGGCCTAAGGTGTCCTGGTGCCAAGTGCACATATGGACACCTTTATGCTTGAACATGGTGTTTGTTATGGACAATCCATGACTAGCACAGAAGTCCAATAACAAGACACCACTCGGGTTTAGATCGGGGGGGCCATTCCGCCCAACCACACCCCTCCAGGTCTCACTGTCATTGCCCACGTGAGCGTTGAAGTCCCCCAGCAGAACAAGGGAGTCCCCAGGAGGAGCACTCTCCAGCACCCCCTCCAAAGACTCCAAGAAGGGTGGGTAATCTAATCTGCTGTTTGGCGCGTAAGCACAAACAACAGTCAGGACCCGTCCCCCCACCCGAAGGCGGAGGGAGGCTACCCTCTCGTTCACCGGGGTAAACCCCAATGCACAGGCGCCGAGATGGGGGGCAACAAATATGCCCACCCCATCTCGGCGCCTCTCAGCGGGGGCAACTCCAGAGTGGAAGAGAGTCCAACCCTTCTCGAGGAGACGGGTTCCAGAGCCAGAGCCGTGCGCCGAGGTGAGTCCGACGATGACTAGTCGGAACCTCTCAACTTCGCACACCAGCTCCGGCTCCTTCCCCACCAGACTGGTGTGATAGGTACGCATGATCAGTGAAATACACATAATGTGAAGGGAAGAGAGCCTTAAGTTGACTTATGTGATGGAAATAAGTGCGTGTGTATACATGCTCATTCTTAGTAAGGAGATACATGTTGGCATTTAATGAAAACTTCTGCAGAATGTCAAGCCAAAGGAATAACCACTCTGAGTCAGGATCTTCACCGCCAAGACACACAATCTTCCCCTTGGTTTTGTCTGGAAAACTGTAGAAAGAAACCTGATGTCGGTGTAGATATTCGACAAACTAACACAGACACACATCATATGACTCATGTGGTGGTAAAACACACAACATTCTTGCTAAAAATGTTGGTTAACTGTTAACATCTGTTATTAAACGTGTCCATATTTTTCTTAAAGCAGTTTATCAAGTGCTTAAAACCAAATCAGCTACAAATAGCAACATTGTTTTGTTATCTGCAGTCCCATTGCCAAACATAGTGTGGAACCTTTTATGCAATCTTTCATGGTAAATTGACTCACTATAGATATCTGACAAAAGTTATTTAGAGGATGTTAGAGTATGGACAGCCAGCTGAGTGTAACAAGGTGCAATGGTGTGTAATATGAGGAAATGAAAGAACAATTATGGAAGAGGGTGAAGTCAAAATTGGAAAGATAAAATGGGAAGGAATGAAAATGAACTAAAAAGTAAAGAAGATCAAATAAGCAAAATGTTGAAGTTTGACAGAGAAGAACTGGTGAGATGCTGAGATAGATAAAATCAAGAAAAAGCAGATGGAGTGGAAAAAGGGAAATGGAAAGTGTAAATGAGCCAGATGGATTAGGAAAACAAAAAAAAGACTAAAATAGGGGGAGTTCTGCATTGGGTCATTATGGAGGAATGTTAATATGATTAGTGAATGACTGACCTCGCTGTCTGGGACTGGTGCCTGGCTGGTCTGATGACTGCTGAACGTCTGTTTCACACACACTCACACACCCTAAAATACAAAGATGAATGCTTACATCTGACACATACACCAGCACTGATGCAGCGCACACAAAAATGAACCCTACATTCACTGGAAAGCAGACAAAAAGGCAGAATGAGTCAACATGTCATGACTTATAATCTGTTTTTTACATGTGTGATTCCTAAAAGTCTGGCTCCAGGGTTTGGGGAAAGATCAACAAGGAATAATTAATCTGTACCAAATAGGTCTTCACATAACTACTTCTGTACTGTAATGTGCTTGAGTACTAGAGTAAAAACACTAATTCTCTCCAGATAAGAGATGCTATAAAACAAAGTCTTGACTTTGAGTTTTATTTGTGTTTATTACATCAGGAAACCTCACTAAGTTGAACGAAGTTGGAGTAGATGAAAAACCTTACCTTAGAAGAATGAATAGTGTGTTATTCACTGTCAAATTAACAAAGAAACACAATAAGTTTAGAAAGATTATAACTTGGGCTTGCATATTTGCCTAACTGAAATTACAAAATAATCCTCACCTAGTAGAGATACAGGTAGAGATTTAAGAACTCCTCTGCTCTCTTGTGTACCTTATGGTGTATATTCACATTATTAGACTTAAACTTGTAGTCAAGGAAATGACTGCATAGATTCCTGGATTGTCTTTTTAATTAAATTCTTTCAAACATCTA
Organism: Valencia hispanica; assembly: GCA_963556495.2. Classification (NCBI taxonomy): domain Eukaryota; kingdom Metazoa; phylum Chordata; class Actinopteri; order Cyprinodontiformes; family Valenciidae; genus Valencia; species Valencia hispanica. The sequence continues at coordinate 14,283,325 of OY747707.1, read as the reverse complement.
TGCCCTGCATCTGCTTTTCAGGCTCATGCTAAACCATATCAAGATGGCTTACAGAAATATTAAAATATCCTTTGATCCTGTGTGAAACTGGCTTATTTGTAGCACTGTTGAAACACTATAGTTTATATAGTAATTGAGGAATTACCTTCTTGGGAAGCCATCTATGGTGTCATTTCTGTGTTTAGTTCCTGATGTGTGATCATGGCCTCATTTGTGCTTGATTAATAAATGAATTTTAGAACAAATGCATGAAGTTTGAAACTTGTTAAATACTATGTACAGTGGATGTCCGCCTATTTGCAGTTCAGTATTCGTGGAGTCACCTCCTAAGGGATTTTTCTGGGGAAGAAAACTCAGGAATAGCCTGTTTGCTGATTTTTCAATAGAGCATATCTGAAACACTCAAAAGTAAATTCAGCTCGGAAAGCTGAAATACCTAAGCACAATGCTACTTGAGATGCTATTGGCTGCTGTTTGAAAACGAGCCAATCCAGGAATGCCATTGAATTTCATTGGCGCTGATTAACTGTACCCCAGAGCGGAAATAAGGAAGACTGTAGATATCAGCTTCGAAGGTAGAGCTAAAACTCCTTCCACTGTCCGTATTAATGCATGTTACAGTATATTTGCTGTTTCCACTATTAAAATGGCCAGTTATAAGTGTTCATAGAGTGAGTTTCAGGTATTCGCAGACTTCAGTGATGGTTCCTAATACATACAAATACTGGGGTTCCACTGTAATTTAAACAAGAAAAACGTTCGATTTCACAGAAGGTGTACTGTTTTTATCATGACTGGAGCAATGAGTTATGGTCCAGCAGGGGGTGTTATCATTGGTGGCCGCTGCACTGTGGGCCAGACAGATAACAACTTGTGTTCATACATAAAACAGTTTTTGTCTTTTTTTGCTGAGTTTTGTTGATGCGGGCATACTAGCCATTGTGTCTCAAGCTGTTGTACATGAGAACACACTGTATAATGCTGTTTATGCATGAGCAAGCAAAGATAAAGTGTGTTTGTGTGTACTTTGAGATTGTGTATGCACCTCTTGAGATTCTGTGGGGGGGGGGGATCTTCTGCTAAAATATGGTGAGTCACCTGATAGATAAGAAGTGCTGAGGAAGAGAGAGGAGGGAAACAGTAGTTGGAGGGAGTGTTGGGAACATTTTTAAAAGTCACTGAGTTGCACAATATGAGGAGGTTTAAGAAACTTGAGGTATAAGGGGAGGTACAGAAAAAGATTGTTGACTTAAAGTGTGAAAAAAGTGCTACAAGGCTCAGAGGAGTAAAATCTTCAGGAACAGCTGGAACACCTACATTCTCATTTAGGTTTCTGGTGAAACCTTTGAAGGTGTAGTTCCTGATTTTCATAAGCTGTGCCATGTAAGGTACATACAGTACGGGCAGTTCAACAACAAAAATACTATTATAATTACATTAAGTACATTTTGAAATATCTTAATTGCCACTAAAATTTAACTAAATATTTTAAATGCAACAATCCCAGTTTCTCAATAATTTTTTTTATATTACATGAAAGCAAGAACAAAATATTTTTAATACAAAAATTTGGTCCATCTAAAAACTACTTTCATGTACTGTATATTCATTTTTTGTGTGGTTTGGGCACCTTTTGCATAAATTACTGCATCAATGCAGTATGGCATGGAGACTTGAGCTTTAACGTCGGCTTTCGCCTAGTTTGCACTGCTGGCTGTGGTTGTGTGTTTTTTTGTGTGTCTTTTTTATATGAAGAAGCAGTAAGCAGTGCAGAGCCAATAATCAATGCTTAGCTGAATACCTAACCATCTGAAGTTGTGTTACCTGGGCAACAAGCCCATTTGTGGACTTTTAAACTTGAAGACTTTTCAGCAGTTTTTTTGCTTGGCGAGGGGAGCGTCTGCTTTTGTTTGCATTCCCAGCTGGTACCCTTCCCTAATGGGCACAATAAGGTAGCATGGGCCATCGTTTTAAGAAGGTGTAATTCTATAACCCCTGAACTGTTACCCAAAAAGCATTCTGTAGGTTTTAAGTCATTTTGATGAGGGACAAAATAAAGAAAACTACAGAATCACCAGACTTTTTGAACAGCAATGCACAAGAAAGAAAGTTGTGCTATTACAGTTTTTGATAAATAGTTCCTTAATTTATCTTCTTGATTTCATGTCAAGATGAAATTGTTAGAATTTAGTCTTTTCTGTTTCATTCTGTGAGGAAATCTGTGTGACCAACATTAACCAGCATACTTTATGCTGATTTTGTTTAGGTTTTTGTGAATAATAAAGAAGCTTTTACATATATATATATATATATATATATATATATATATATATATATATATATATATATATATATATATATATATATATATATATATATATATATATATATATACATATATATTTATAGATAGATAGATAGATAGATAGATAGATAGATAGATAGATAGATAGATAGATAGATAGATAGATAGATAGATAGATAGATAGATAGATAGATCAATAAGACTAAAGTTTGTCATTAGAGCAATAACATTATAACTTTTCTATCACAAGAAAATGTGTGAAAAGCATTTTATAAAATGTTCTTAAGTGAAACTATCATTTTAAGGTTGTCTCTTTTTAAGCTCAGATAAGAAGATATTGAAAGTTCTGCTTTGTCTGGCACCTCATAATAAAACTTAAACTGCAGTTTAAACCCTAGTGGATTGTAAGCCTTTAAAGTCTTGTTTCTTCAGAATGACAGTATTTAAGTAGTGCAAAGTTCACTGAGAACTCTTTAGTTTAAAGTTAGTATCCACATATGAGCTTTCTGTTAAATATGTTGCAGTTCAGCCATTTGGATTCATTTTTATCTCTTTACCAGTGATGACATTTTGCCATTGGTCCTATTAAAAAAGGAGAGATTTGTTTCCAACTGCTAACTCAAAAGCAGCCAGCCTTTTCATTGAAGATGTCTCAATAATGTTTGGGAGTTACAGCCAAGTCCCTCACACTGCTTTTCTCACTCACACACACATGCAGACACAAACAGACTTCTACCCTCAGCCCCCTCCTTCCCTCTCTGTCCTCCCATCTGTGGGTTCAGATGAACAGAAGTCTCCTGGGGCTTTTTATTGGCTGAGCTCCATGCTAAGAGGCGAGCTAATTGGCCAGCTGGGGCCTAGACGGTTGTTGGAGACAGGGCATTGGCCAGGAGTAGGGTCAAGTGACAAGTCATTGGTCAGATTGGGTTAGTAACCTGGCAACATTTTAGGCTCTCTCCCTTGAGAAAATCATGGTAAGGGATAAAAAATACAGACTCAACCATAATTTGGTAACAGCTCTCTATTAGAAATGACTAATTTGCAGCATTTTGGTAATAGAAAAATGTGTGTGCATGTTGCAAGTCCTTGCAGCTTTTGTGTGAATTTGCAAATAACCCTCAATCATTAAGTTCCTAATTGTTGGAAGGGCTTAATCACCTTCATTTTCACCAGATTATTAATCCAAACAGCCCAGGTATCACAGCCAACTGGTTAACATGGCAAACACAAGTGAATGGATGTGGGGGGGGGGTCCCCCCTACTTTTGTTAGTCTTTTAGCAAGCTGGGAAAAGAGACTGAAACTGATGGTTTATTATTGTATCTTTCATTCACCATTTAAATTCATGTTTTTAATCTATGAAACATTTCTTTTACGTCCACAATAATAAAGGATTTATTAATAATGATAATTTTACATTATTTATTTAATCATTCATTTGTTTATCTTACATTACATTTGTGGATGAACATTTTAATTTTGCCACCAAAATACAGTTTTTAGTTATTTTATCCTGTGGAAACAAGAAGTTTACATACACCAAATAAAAAGACATACCGTAATTTTCGGACTATTGAGCGCACCTGAATATAAGGCACACTAGCTAAATTTGAAAAGAAAATACATTTTGTACATATATAGGCTGCACCTGAATATAAATTCAATTCAATTCAATTAAAATTCAAAAATACTTTATTGATCCCAGAGGGAAATTAAGTGTTGGTATAGCTCATTTTATTAATTCTTTAAGGAGTTGTTGTAGATGATGATGGCTGTGGGCAGGAAGGATTTCCTGTAGTGGTCTGTATTGCAGCGAAACTGAAGAAGCCTCCGACTGAAGATGCTCTGTTGTTGAATGATTGTCTCATGAAGAGGATGCTCAGGGTTGTCCATAATTTTTTTTATTTTATGAAGAATCCTTCTTTGCATCATCATCTCCAGATTTTCCACAGTTTTCCCAAGAACTGAACCAGCCTTCTTTATCAGGTTCTTTAGCCTTTTTAAATCCCTGGCTCTGATGCTGCTACCCCAACAGATGACGGCTGAAGAGATTACACTCTCCACAACAGACTTGTAGGAGATCTGCAGCATCTTGCTGCAAACCTTGAAGGACCTAAGCTTCCTCAAGAAGTACAGTCTGCTCTGTCCCTTCTTGTAGACGGCTTCACTGTTCAGTCTCCAGTCCAGTCTGTTGTCAAGGTGAACTCCGAGGTATTTATACTCCTCAACCACCTCCACTTCTTCTCCCATGATGGAAACAGTGTTTGACTTATCCCTGTTTCTTCTGAAATCTACAATCATCTCCTTTGTTTTGTTCACATTCAAAGTAAGACGATTGTTTCCACACCATGTCACAAAGCGATCCACCAGCTCTCTGTATTCAGCTTCTTGTCCATCTCTGATACACCCGACAATTGCAGAGTCATCTGAGTATTTCTGCAGATGACAGGTCTCTGATTTGTACTGGAAGTCTGAGGCGTACAGAGTGAAAAGGAATGGTGAGAGTATGGTCCCCTGTGGTGCTCCTGTGCTGCTGACCACCTGGTTTGACACACAATTTTTCAGTCTCACAAATTGTGGTCTGTTGGTCAGGTAGTCATTGATCCAGGCGATTGTTGAGGGCTCCACCTGTGTCTTCAGGAGTTTCTGACAAAGTAAATCAGGCTGAATTGTGTTAAATGCACTGGAGAAATCGAAGAACATGATCAACGCAGTGCTGCCTGCTTTGTCCAGATGACAGTGGGTTGGTTGAAGCAGGTGGATGATGGCATCTTCAACACCAACTCCACAGCGATAAGCAAACTGCAGTGGGTCCTGATACGTTCTTGTTTGCTTACTCAGGGGTGCCAACAGGAGTCTCTCCAGGACCTTCATGATGTGGGATGTCAGGGCAACAGGTCTATAGTCATTGATGACTGATGGGTGAGTTCTCTTTGGTACTGGAACAAGGCAGGATGTCTTCCACAACACTGGGACCTTCTCCTGAGTTAGGCTAAGGTTGAAGAGGTGCTGCAGAATCCCACAGAGCTTCTCTGCACAGGCCTTCAGGACTCTGGGGCTGACACCATCTGGACCTGCAGCCTTGTTCCGGTTCAGTTTCTCCAGCTGCCTCTTCACCTGACTTTTGGAGACAGACAAGTGGGAGGGGGAGGCAAAGGGGGTAACAGCATTTCCTGACTTGGTTGAAGTAAAATGTGTGGAATTAGAAGAGTCCATGGCTGAGGAGAAGGACAAAAAAACATTCGAGGTAAAACAGGAAAGCTGTTGATCAGAGGAGAGTGGGATGTCTGTTTGGCTGGGAACAGGAGAGGAGGATGCTGAGCTAGTTCCTGAACTGAACCTGTTGAAGAATATGTTCAGTTCGATGGCTCTGCCCAGACTTCCATCTATCCAATCCTTCCTGTCCTTAAAACTTGTGATCTTTCTCATTCCTGACCAGACATCTCTGATATTGTCCCTCTGTAGTTTGTTCTCCAGCTTCTTCCTGTGTGCCTCCTTGCTTCTGTATACTCATCAGTAATTCCCTGTCTCCCTCCCTGAAGGCTCTTTTTTTCTTGTTTAGCAGTTCCTTCAGGTCACTGGTGATCCAGGGTTTGTTATTAGGGAAGCATCTCACTGTTCTCGTGGGGATGATGTTGTCCACACAGAAGTTTATATAGTCAGTCACACACTCAGTCATGGCATTGATGTCCTCTCCATGTGCTTGGCAAAGAGTCATCCAGTCTGTGGTTGCAAAACAACCCTGCAGGGCTTCTTCAGCTTCCTGTGACCATTTTCTCACAGTTCGTTTTGTAACAGGTTGCCTCTGAACAAGTGGTTTATATTCTGAACAGAGAAAAACAAGATTGTGATCTGATTGTCCCAGAGGAGGTCTTGGTTTGGACATGTATACATCCTTTATATTTGTATAAAACAAATCCAAGGTCCTGTTTTCTCTTGTAGACCAGCTGACAAACTGTTGAAATGTTGGAAGTGTAGTAGAGAGCGAGGCATGATTAAAATCACCAGATATTGCCACAAATGCATTGGGGTGCTGTGTCTGTAGCTTAGCAACAACGGAACTGATGACATCACATGCAGTGTCTGCAACGGCTGAAGGTGGAATGTAAACAACTGCCAAAATTACACTGGTGAACTCTCTTGGTAAATAATATGGACGAAAACTCACTGCCAAGAGTTTGACATCTGGGCTGCAGAGACGACACTTCACAGTAACATGTCCTGGATGACACCATCTGTTGTTGACAAGCACTGCTACTCCACCACCTTTTCTTTTTCTGCTCGTCTTCAGATCTCTGTCTGCTCGTACAGTCAGGAAGCCTGGCAGACAGACGTTGGAGTCGCGGATATGATCCAGCAGCCACGTCTCAGTAAAACACATAACACTGCATTCACGGTACTCTGGCTGAGTCCTTGTAAGGGCTTGAACTTCCTCTTTCTCTGTCTCCTTTTCGCTCCTGCTCCTCAACCACGTCTCCTCCTTATCAACTCATCAGGGATTTGTGGCTTCAGTTAAAGTATTATTTCAGCTTTTGCAATGTTAATGAGTGGCCCTGGTGAAGGTTTGAGTGCTTTTCTAGTTTTAATTTAATAAAAAAAATAAAAAAAGGTCAAACTGCCTGAAAATCAGCAGTACGGCACCAACACAACATGGCAGTAACATGCCTGGTTAAAAAAATAAAACACTGCACCAACAGGACAGTAACTTGCCTGATTAGAAAATAAAAAAATACTTTATGCTTCCAGAAAAGTCATTGGTCGCTATCTTCATCATCCTCTACCTCATTAAATCCACTGAAGGCTACCTCTTCAGTGTCTTTATTTCCTCTGAAAGCTTTTGTCGTCTTTGTACACTGACTCAGTTCTTCCCGCTGCCTCCTCCAACGTCTCACCTTCGATTAATTGATGCCAAGCTTATGTGCAGTAGCTATTTCCTTTGATGGCCAGCTCGATTGCCTTTAACTTAAAAGCTGCATTTCTTCATGTGTTTTTCATGATAAGGGTGTGTGGATGAAAACTATCGGTAGTATCTTCTTCGGCGCATAATCTTTCCCCACATATCTGTCTCACTTTTGCGCTTCCTGCTATAGTGCCCCCCCGGAGGTTGTTAGCCAGTAAAAAAAATCTATAAAATAGCCGCATCACTCTATAGGATGTATAGGGCGCTGCTTTCTCTACAGAGACAGGAAAAAGGACCTCGCTTGGAGGAATATAAATGAGGAGATAGGGCAACCTGATAAGTTCAATTCACTTTTGAAAGTTTTGACTGACCCTGCAAACCCACGCAAAAGCCAGCAAGGCCGCCTTTTGTCCTGCTATTTTAGAATTATTTTCCCACTGATGTACAAATACTTTTCCGTACCCTTCTTCACCTACAGCTGCCATCTTGCAAACACACTGTCTGGCACTACTTCCTCCCACAAGTTGCGGCTTAAATGGTATATTTTGACGCGCATACAATTCGCTTTGGACACGCGTCGAGGTGCGAATGTACAAGCGTCCAACTTTGGCGTGCGGTGCGTTTTTGACGCTTTGGTGTGAACAGTTCAGTGGGGTTTGGTGTGAATTGTTCAGTTAGAATTACCAAAATTATTTCTATTTGCGAAATTCCTTAATAATAAGAGAAAAGTATTTCTGAGATATATTTATTGTATTCAAAATGCGAAGTTTACTTACATGGTCTTTGTATTTGGTAGCGTTGCCTTTAAACTGGATGACTTGGGTCAAACGTTTTGGGATTCCTTCCACCAACCTCTCACATTGGTTTGCTGGAATTCTGGCCCATTCCTCCTGACGGAAGCGGTGTAACCAAGTGAGGTTAACAGGCTGCCGTGATCGCACACAGCTTTTCAGATCTGCCCTCAAATTTTCTACAGGATTGAGAGTTTGTGTTTAATTAAAATTCCAAACAATAAAACCTTGCTTCCTTTGTCAAAGATAATTTATTTAATCAAGCTTTCACCAGAAAGCTTTATGTAGTAAAATGAAATTTAGTGATTTTAGTACTTGGGATTTCTCCAGCTTGTTTAAGGCTTTTGAAAAGAAGAAAGTGAAGTTGTAAAGCCTTGTGTTGACATGGCATTAAGTAAAAATGTTCTATGTTCCTGATTTGATTTTTGTTATGCATTAATTGCAGAATCACTTTGACTTGCTAGAGGTATCTTAATGTTGTTTGCTGCCACCTAAACAGAGCATACAAAAACAAAAGTCTTACCTTTTGCACACCTTTGGCAAGGCAAGGCAACTTTATTTGTATAGCACACTTTCAACAACAAGGCAATTCAAGATGCTTTACATGATACATTAAACCTCCCCATTAATTTCATAACATTAAAACAGTAGTTCTCTTTTTATATTTGCTTTTTTTCCTGTCCTTCACAGTGGGTTAATATTGATCCACCTCCAACTTTTTCTTTTGACTTAGTAGTGGAGAGCGAGCTAATCCAAAGGAAATGAGAGGTGAAGGTTAGTCACCAAGGATTAGTCTGGTCCCAGGACATCAAACATTCCATTCCCACCCAGGAGATAATCATAGCCACGTTGGCCAGGAAATTAAGTGCCTGCCTTCTGGAGGGTTTCCTAATCTCTGTCCTGTTCTCCTCTTACATTTTTCTTTCCTTTTCACCCTTCCTTTTTTTCCTAGATCTGTTCAGCTGCTTTGGCCAACTTCACCTTTGACCCCACCTGGACTAGAGCTAAACCCGCGCCACAGTCAATCTGCAGCATATTGCTTATGTCTGCAAGAAAATGTCTATCTTCATTTCTTGGGTGATTTTTGATGGATGACCCTATCTTTTCTTCCTTTGAAAGTAATAGCTGAGGCTTCAGCCAAACTCAGTTTAAGATAAATTGAAAAATGTGCAGGGATGGTTTTTCATCCACAAAGTTACAGAAAACTGCTAAAATTTCATCTTACCGTTCCAATGGTGTAAAGTTCTTTAAATATGCCAGAAAAGGAAAGTGCTTCAAGGCTCACGAGATTAAAATCTTTTGGAATGGCTGGAACACCCACATACTCATTTAGATTTTTGTTGACACCCTTGAAGGTGTGGCTTATCATTTTTTTGAGCTGTACCATGCAAGCCTGAGCTTTAATGTTGGCCTATACCTAGTTTGCATTGTTGGCTCTGCTTTCTCTCATCTGCCTTTTAACAATGCTGTGTCACAATAACAGCAAACTTTTTATTAGCATAAAAAAGGAAACAGCCATCATTTGTGCCTTTTTCCTAATGAGGAACAATTTGGGGATTATTTTTGATTTTATTTATTAATAAGCAACACAGAGCTAATAATCAATGCTTCACACAAGCCAGTGCCTGACTCTCTGAAGCTGTCACCTGGGCAAGCACACCCATATGTGGGCTGCAGAGCTCCAAAGGCAAGCCAATGAGTTTCTACAAATCCAACTCAATACAACCCCTTCAAGACAAGCATCTTTCGTACTTTGTTGTGTAAGTTTCAGAAAACTGCTAATATTTAATCATACCGTTCTGACGCTGTAAAGTTCTTTACACATGGTGCCAGAAAAAGCCATTGAGTAGCGGCAATTGCTTTCCAGTTGTATGGAGCATAAATTACTTTTATTACATTGCAGCCCCTTCTCTACCAGTTGCCGGACACCTCTGGTCAGCTAGTTGAAAGACAGTTACTACACTTTTTTTCTTGCAGTTGGTAGCACTGTTGCCTTGCAGCAAGAAGGTCCTGGGTTCAAATCCCGGCCTGTGGTCTTTCTGCATGGAGTTTTCATGTTCTTCCTGTGCATATGTGGGTTCTCTCCACATACTCCGACTTCCTCCCACTTCCTCCCCCAAAAATATGACTGTTAGGTGAATTGGTTTCTCTAAATTGCCCTATGAGTGTGTGCATGGTTGTTTGTCCTGTGTGTCTCTGTGTTGCCCTGGTGACCTGTCCAGGGTGTACCCCGCCTCTCCCCCTATGACAGCTGGAGATAGGCACCAGCCCCCCCGCAACCCTGCATAGGAATGACGGGTACAGAAAATGGATGGATGGATGCTAAACAGATTGATATATACATGAGTGCAGGTAACGATCGGTGCAAATCAGACAGGTGCAAAAAAACACAATATGGGTCATGTAACTGAAACAGAGCGGGTGGTGGGAACAGAGGAATTGAGGTACATTGTTCTTACAGTTAGTTGCTTATGACTTTTCTAAAGCAATGAGATCATTTATTTTATTTTTATTTATTACCATAAAACCGTGGTATTTTAAGGTTATTAAGGTTATCATACCTTGAGAATCCCAAACCCGCCTAATGCCATGTGCTTTTTAGCGCACCTCTTTGGCGTTATGACCTTCTACAAACATGATACTTAGTCTGATGCTTCTGGTTGCATTCCTAAAGAACCTTATCTCACTCCACATGGTAAAAGGCCACCAGTTTATTAATGTTCTTAGGTTTACCTACTGCAACCAGATTGTTCAAATCCCACCAGAGATTTTCAATAGTGGTCAAGTTTGTCAACTACAACCAACACTGTTGAAGATTCCAGGTCTTCTTCGGACACAAAGCGACGGTGGACTTTGAGATATGCTTCTGATCATTTTCCTCTTTGATAGCTTAGTGATGCCCATGCTTCACGATAGAAGACATGTTGTTTCTCTTAAGAATACCTAAAATTTGGTTGAATCAAGGTTTTCAGTGCCAGAGGAAGCAAGCAAGCCCGAGAGCATTGCTGATCTTAATTCTAGGTTTGGTGTTCTTTTCAGCCTATACCTTGTCCTTCAGCAATACCACTGATTAATAAACTCAAAAAGTTTCAGAAAGGAATCCCAAAACTGCTTTGGCTTAATTATGCAGTTGTGAAGTTGAATTGAAGTGCAGACATTGACATATTGTGGAAACTGAAACCTCTGTGGCTGCTGCCACAAAGTCTTGGTGAAGTCTTTTTGCAATGAGTCAAGAGTTTTTGACCGGCTTTCTAAAGAATCTAGTGGCAGTCGTTGGTAGCCTCCTTTTTTTGCTTGGTCCAGTTAACACTGCCACTGTTCCTTTGACTTTTAAGCTTATGAACATTGCTTCCAGCTGTATTTGTAGTAGGGTTGTCATGATACAAAAATTTCAAACTCAATATCGATATTTAAAAAAACTACTCAATGCTAGGGATGTGTATTGGTAACATTTTCCTGCATTAACTTGTACTGCAGTAGAAGGAAGTGTGAGATTCCGAACTTTACAGCTTGGAAGCGCATCTCGGTGGAGCTCAAACCAACAGATCACTGTCACTGGGCTCTCATTGTCCGTGAAGCTAACACTTAGAGATAGCTTCAGCTTTTGTTGACCGGGAGGTTTACTACTTCACTGCTGCAGGTACATGAGCTTTACTGACCTTTTTAGGCTTCTCTCAAACATCATTGTGCTAGTGTTAGCTGGTAGCGTTAGCGCAGCTAGCATGTGGAATTCTTCGGCATTCCCTTTTTTCCTGTCAGTCTGCCTCAGAGAGAAAGCACCTCTAAACTACGCTTTTGTGTTAGCCATGCTGGCTAAAGAGGGTCACATATTTTTCTTTCGGGTTGTACTCGCCATGTTGGCAGAGTTTATACCTTCCTGCTGATACTCACTGGGGAGGAAAGGGGCTGAGTATTTATCTTTTTGCAGCGCTGCTGCTTAAGGAAATGGGACAATTTGGGCAAATGTGAACTGGTCTGTTTTTGACAAGAATGAGTATCTTTGAATTATTCATTTTTCTACTATCAATTACTTCGAAATATCAATTATTTTGACAACCCTAGTTTCCCTGATACCAGCAATTGTATGTTCTTAGAATTATATCAGGGGTTGAATAATTTTGGGCTGCAGTAAACCAGTTAATGAAAGTAGGATTTTGTATTAAATTAGGGTAAAATCCTTGTAATATTAGTTTTATTTATATATTTATATATTTCATCTGTTTTTGAGGGTTCTTTAGTGCAAACACCTGAAATATTTTAAATTTCACCAAAACTCTAATTACTAGAAATGTATTATACCTTTTTTGTGAAAGATATTAGGCCTTCATCACAGTTTATAAAGATAACCCTTGAAATATGTAACACATGGATTTCATTATAGTTAGATACCAATAATAAGCTTTTAACTTTCTGGGAAAAGTTGACTCTTACCAGAGGAGGTTTCTTAGGGGTCATATGAAGTAGGCCAGGAAGGGCTTAAGGTTTAAAGACTTCCTATTTGTCTGCATTTCCTCTCTGGTTGGAACCACAGTAAGGACAAATCACTCCCGGTGCCTCGTGTATGTACCGCTTTATGTGTTTATATCTGGTAATGTATTCAGGTCCACATGGTGAAAGAAAGCACAGCATAGCAAAGGGATTTTTTTCTTACTCCTTGCATGCCATGTCATAGAGTACAAAAGCAAATACAGCCTCCATTTTCCACACTTCTTAGTCGCCCTTTTCTCTTTATTTGAGCTGCTCCTGCTGTCATCCTTTCACAGATGAAAGCAGCACATAGACAAATGTTAATCAGTTGGTGCATCTATGTTATTACATCACTTCATCTCTGCAAAATGTAAAACGTTAGCAATTTTTATGTACAGATTAAAAGATCTGAGTATGAGATAGAAAATCTGATTTTCGCATCATCTGAATAAATGTTGCCTTACATTTCGTTGCAAATATAACACATTTCTTACTGCTGATTAGTAATTTTGATTTTCAGTTTTAACAAAGCGATCTCTTGGTCAGAGTAACGAAAACAAAAACATAGGAAAAACATTTAATTTGATTTGTAAAGGCTAGCATAATTAACTAGTAAAGAGAATATCTTTAAATACCAACGACAGTCATTCTCAATTTTTAAAAATTTTTGGGAGATAATAACTTACCAGGACTCTGCTATGACCAGGGAGTATGCCTATTTGTTGATTAAACCTGTTACTCATATTGTACATTTTTCATTGACACAGGGCCCGGGGAGATTCCCTCTATATTGGAAGCCAGTAGCTATCACCCTATTTTTTAAGAATGGTGACCCTCACTTAGTATCAAATTATAGACCAATCAGCATTCTTCCTGTCATGACCAAGATAGTAGAAAAGTTAGTAGCAGATCAACTAATTCATCATCTTAACTTTAGTCAACTCTTATACCCCATACAACATGGCTTTCTATTCCATTATATATACACCAAACACAAGAGATACAGAGATGGGGGGGAAAAAAGAGAAAAAGGAATAAAACTGAATCTGGGAAATTTGAACTGAAGAGACGGCAGGACTGGAGAGGTCAAGACTTTCATAAAATTAAATGGGATAAAACATATATGAGGAAGGCACAAAAGTCTCCCCGGTCATCTCCAACCCCTGACTGGAGCCAATCGTCAGAGAGAGGAACTGAGTTTGTGTGAGAGGCGGAAGGAAAGAGTGCCACTTTCATCCTATTACAGCTCCATCTAACCTTCCGCTGAAGCCACCTGCTCCCACTGTCACACAGTCATAATCTCAACCTCACACACACTCATGCATCTCACATTCGGAGTCTCATATCCAGACTGTACGTTGAAACACATTCCCTGGTGCCAAACAGTATAGATGTTGCTGAGCAATGTAATTTCGGTCTTAATACTGCACTGAGATATCATAGCGCATTAAATAAATAAATATAAAAATCCTGAAATTCAAAAACAGCTGTGCCTTCCCCCTTAAGCCACTAACATAATAGAAACTGAAGAGCAGGTTGAAATTCAGCCTTCTCTCATATTTTCTTTCTCTCAGCCTTCTCTCCCATTATGTCTTGTCTTTGTCAGGTAATTGTCTCCCCTTTAACCTGTACCTTCTTTGATTCTCCTGTGCTTCTGTCTCTATGACTTCCTTGGAATTCACCTGCCTTTGTTCCGGTTAATCCTCAAAGGAAGAACTTTTTTTTTAAGTCTGGAAGTTTGGGATAGAAAGGAGGCACAGATGGGAAGTGTGTGTGTGTGTGGGGGGGGGGGGGAGGGGGGGGGTTAAAGGGATATACTATCAGTGTGGCAGGGAGGGAGTGATGGTGGGGGGGAGGGTATTGGCTTATAGGAATCCAAATTATCTTCCTGCACTTTTCCAGCTCGCTTTCTCTTCATTTTCCTCCCTCTTCCTTTTGTATGTGGCATCACCCGCGAGTCTCTCCTCCACTCCGTTTCGCTCGTCTTATCAGCTCCCCACCTTGCACTTTCAAGGACGGGCTTAACTGTTAAGAACACTAAGGACTGGATAAACCTGTGTGTATGCGCATGTGCCTGAGTGTGTATTGCTTTTATACGTGCGTCTGTTTTTGTGCAATTAATTTCCCCGTTGTGTCTGTGTCAATGAACAGTATGCATTAAATTTAGTGTGCCGCCACATGTGCGTTCTCTAGTCGTCTGTGTGAGCTTTGTGTGTATGCTTCCTAGGGCTTTGGAGAGGAAACTAATCCTATCCTCTCTTCTATCGCCTTACTGTACCTTCCCTCTTACTATCGTCTATTTGCTTTCTTTCCTAGCACACAAAAATTTCTCCTTAGACTGCCTTGCAAAAATATTCACACTCTTGAACTTTGAACTTGAAAACCTTTTGTCACCACAAACCTTAATTTATCTGATGTTATGATAAACCAACACAAAGCAGTTCATGACTGTGTACTTCAGGGAAGGAGATACATATCTTTTTTATCATTTTATTAATAGAAATCTGAAAATGGTTTCTATATGTATCCAGTTAACTTTATTTGAAACCCCTAAATAAAACCTAGTACAACCAATTGCTTTTAGAAGTCTCCTAATTAGTAAATAGACTTCTGCTATGTGTAAGATCGACATTGCTATGGATCTATTGGGCTTCAATTACCAAGCCACGATCACAACTGAAAAAGCCTACTGAATGAAACATGAAACGTGTTCACAAAACAAGAGAAGAGGTCTGGCTAGAATTGTGAGTCTACACCAATTTATCATTGATCAAACAGCATCATGACAACCAAGAAACACAGCATAAAGGTCAGAGATACATTACGCTGTTCAGTCTATTATTTAAAACTATAAGCAGTATGACACACACCGACCAAGATGTGTCTGTCCACCTAAACCTTAAGACCTAAAGGCCTGCGGTAACCCTGGAGGAGGTACAGAGATCGAGGATGGAGAAAATGTTCACAGGACAAGCTGTGCTTGTTCACTCCACAATAATACCCTTCATGGAAAATTTAGGAGAAAAAACAATCGCTGAGAGAAACACAAAATATTTCCAGTTTAAATATTCCTACAAACTATGCTAGGGAAACATTTGGTTATAAGAGACCAAAATTGAGCTTTTTTGACATACTGGGACTGGGTATCCTTGGGGTCTTGAAAACTATAAAAAGTTCATCTATAAACTGTAAAACTATAAAAATACCCTTAAATCGTACTAAAAAGCCTTAAATCGATTTTACAAAGTCTTAAATTCGGTGATTATTGGCATGTTTTTAAAATTAGTTTGTCTATAAAAATAGACTAATGTAAACCAATAAGATTTAAAAAAAATTGTTCTTATGCCGGCTGTTTGCTTGGGTTTCCATACCTCGTGACTTTACATACTATTGCTACAGACGTGCCGGCATGACGTACAGCGAAGCAATGCAGTGCTGCAAAAACTGGGGAAATGTAAATTTGCTGATTCTTGGCTAGACGTTGAGAATTTTAAACAGTAGCTGAAGCCTCTGGCCGGCCTACTGTACGTTTTGTAGGAAGGTCAGTGTTTCCTTTAATCGGCATCAACATGAATGGAGCTAGCCACAAAACCGCCACCGTGAACATCCGCAGCGATCATTTGGCAGTTTTTGTTCTAAAGCTGCTACTGTGACAGCGGGAGAACATGGACCTGAATCACCTGTAAGTAGACCACTCCCCAACACAACTACCTCCACAGCAATGACCTTGGCCTTGTCGTCTGCCACATCCGACTTCTGAGTAGCACTAGCGGGCACACCAGCGAAGCGGGCTGTGGTGATTTAGTGTTTACACACAGTGGTTAACCACCAATCGCTGAACTCTTAACGAGGAAATAAATGGAACTTTCCAACCTATTCATTGCAAAAATAATGTGTTAATTAAATATTTTAATATTAATAATTTTGTGCATTGTGATAAAGTCTTGATTTTATTTTAGAAGATCTTTGGTTTTTTCCCTCATTATTTATCACCCAGTTTCCCTACCTAAGTCCAGTCCTGGGCTTTGCTCTCCATCTGCCAGCCCCGGGCGGGCCCAGCACTGAAACTCAAGCTTCCTTCATGCTTGAGGAGTGAGCAGACCCCTCTTTTCATCCGATAGGGCAGGGTTTCCCCGGCTGGACGTAGCTCGTGGAAGGATCACGTTATTCCAACCAGATCCACCCCAACCCCTCAGGGGCCCCGGCCAGCCAGGAGGAGGCAGTATATAGCCCCATGACTGGTGCATGTTTTTGTGAGAGTAACTCACATTAGCTACTCAAGGGGAACATGGGGAGAACACGCAAACTCCACACAGAAAGGCCCTTTCGCCAACCCCACCTAGGGTGTGGGTGCCGATGATGCGGAACCAACACACCCTCAGCACCCACAGCGTCCCCGGCGGCAATCGAACCCGAGACCTTTTAGCTGTGAGGTGAGCTGCGCTACCAGCTGCGGCACTGTGCTCCCTTATCTAAAATATTCTAAAGATTATGCAGTTTGGAAAGCTGAATTACCTAGGTGCAATTCTACTTGACACACTATTGGCTTGCATTGCTATATGCCTAAGAGCGAAAATAACAAACACAGTAGGTAGCTTCTGCGATAGGTCTAAGACAGTTTCCACTCTGTGTATTATTATATATTAGGGTATATATGGTGTTTGACATATTAAAATAGGCTGGTATAAGCGTTTTTAGAGGGGGCCTCAAGTATTTGAGGATTTCAGCTATTCCCAGGAGGTTGTGGTCCCTTACTCTTTTGGTCTATCACATAAAATCCCAGTAAAACACCTTGTTTATGTTCTTAACGTGACAAAATGTGAAAAGGGACAAGAATACTTTAGCAAGGTGTATGACTCAGTTCTCAAACCTTGTCTTCTACATAAATAATTATACCTAAATTATCCCTACAATCTTAAAATGCATTCATAAAATCATTGCTGTATTCATTTGTTATTCACTATGCTTGTCATATAGAGATTAAAATATTTTCCCCTGATTTTCTAATTTAGGATAAAAATTGTGGCTTGCAGTAGGAAAACTATTTAGACACATTAAACCTAATCTCCTTGATTTTACCTTATATAACTTCCCCCAATTTTTCATTCAGTGTAAGAAAGGAATAATGTTTGCGATGGATGTCAGTTCAACTCTTTTTGGGAATAAATAACCAGAGGTAATTACAGACTTCCGTGTTATTCGTTTGTGGTAGACCAACAAAGCATATTTGGTTTCACGATATGTTCTCTTGGAAGTAAAAAACACACCACTCACGTTTCCGAAAGAAATATTGCTTTATGGCTTTGCATACTGTTTTACACATTCACTGAGAGAAGTCTCACACAGGGATATGCAAGAGAGAAGTTTTTAGTTTTAGAAGTTTTATGAGAGTTTTCTTTTAACCCTTTGACCAAAATCATGCGAGGCAAATATTTGCAAGAGGTTGAAAATATGATTTCTCAAATTTTTCTTGATAATGGTACAAGTGACCAAAGAGCAGAGATCCAGTCATTAGTTTGCATGAGCTTTGCTTGAGCAGGAGGTGAGTTGCCAAATAAATGTCAATCATTGCATGACTGTGCATATTCAGCATCAACTATGCCTTTGCGACATCTGGAGATTAACCTTGAGCAAGTTTGTTTGGGTCAGACAGGATCAGTAAATTAGATCGTATTGCTGTATGTACAACATAGTAAAAAGTCATGTTCTTTTGGTAGAAATAATCAAATTAAAATAATTGAAGTGGTTTTATATTCAAACCCCAGGACTGGAACTAGGTAGGAGCACTGAGTGATAAATAATGGGAAAAAACCGTGGGAGAAAAAAAGGGAGAAAAAAGAAGTGGTTTTACATTCAAAAAATCTACAACTGAATGAAAGCGGGTTATGTAAGTTATTTTAAAGATCTTATTAGGTTTTGTAAAAAAATTTTACATACAATAATAACAGTGTTCGCAAGACCTTTGATTTTGGAGGTGTCTAAAGAAGGACATTTTTGAAACTCGTCAGACAGTGTACTCAGGTGCTACGAATTTGTATTTTTTTTTACCATGGGAATTGTTGTAACCTCTGACATTTTTTATTTTGTACTTTAAACATGGTAGATAAGAATTGTATAGATACAATAAAGATACAAGTTTGACCGAATACTGCTTTTTTTCCCGATACTTGTTTTTCTCTTGTAGTTTGGTTTTCTACGTCTTCCAACTTTAAAGCAACAGCATTAATTGTGACAGTTGTTTTTCTCTTTGGTAACAACATGGCTCTGCTGTTTAGTTTTGTTCAACACAGTAAATAAAGGTCATAAAAAAGGATCCAACATATTACCATCCAGTGATCCAGAGCAGGGCCAAATACTCAGAAATATTAGGAAATTAGGCTTACCTTGCACCTGAAATAGCCTAATAGCATCCTTAAGCCGCGTTCACACCGGTCAGCGCGTCCAGGCGTCAAATCGCTCAAACGGACGAAAGTCGACGCTTTAAAATTAAAACCCAGCTGCTTGCACACTTGTGGTCTGCGTCGGCGCGTCGGGGCATCAGCGCATCACGTCATTACGTCAGCGTGCGGGCGTGGATTTGTCTGTTGCTAGTTGTTTACAACATGGCGGATCTTGTCGGATCAGCAGCGCGTCTTCAACTACCGGCTCTCCTGGGCCCGGCTGGTGGTGGAAGATGCATTCGGGATCTGGTCTGCACAGTGGAGAATGTTTCACCGCAGACTGGAAGTCAACCCCGAAGTTGTGGAGAAGTGTGTGAAGTGTGCGTTAGCTAGCGTAGCGTTAGCTAACATAACAAGAAAGTTAAAAGAAAAAATTTTTTTTCTATGTTTAACTGCTTACCTGGCACTCCAATATCCTCCAATATCTTCCTCCAAATCAGATCCGATCTCTTCCTGTCTTTGTAAAAAGACGAAGACGGGTCATACAGTGCACGGACATTACATACAGCGACGATCAGTTTGTCCTCCCTCTTGAATAAAAAATTTGCCGATTCCCCCATGGAAGGAGTTACTACGTCAGTACAACGAGTCGCTCTGATTGGTTGACGCTGCGCGTCTGCTGCCCGAAAGTTCAATTTTCCCAACTTGAGCAGCAGACGCCCCGACGGTTCGTCGGGGCGTCCGGGCATCAGCCGCGTGGACGCGCTGATGCCAGCTGCGCTGATGCCAGCTGCGCCGACGCGCGCGACTTGCTGCTTGGCAGTTTGGCACCCACTAGATGCGTAGATACCATAGACTTGCATGTAATCTAGCTGCCCTGCTGCCTGGACGCGCTGACCGGTGTGAACGCGGCTTTAATGTTTCCAGCGCCTAGACCAATCAAAATGCTCAAAAGAAAGCATTATGGCAACCAGCCAATCAAGGCAAGGCAATTTTATTTGTATAGCACACTTTCAAAAGCAGGGTAATTCAAGGTGCTTTACATGATTTGGTGATTTGAAAAACAAAACAAACAACATGGTGACAATCGTTTACAGAGTCTTTCCAAATAATGTGAATGTCATGGAAAAGTTGATTTACTTCCATAATTCCATTGAAAATGTTAAACTTCTATAGATCATAGATTCAGGGCCCACAATTTAAACGGTTTCAAGTATTTACTTGTTTATTTGTACATAATTTGGGCTTCCAGCTCATGAAATCCACAAAATCAGGAGTTCAATAAATTAAAATACTGTGAAGAAATCACCATTTACTTCTGTTTTTGCAAAAAAAAAGAAGAAAGAAATTAGGATCACATCAAATCAATCAAAATATGGTACTTTCAAAATGATATGTCAATCTTCAATACTTGGTAGGGAATCCCTTTGCCTTATTCACTGCCTTGATGTGCTGTGGCATTGACGCAATCAGCCTGTGGCATCCCCTGGGAGTTATGGAAGCCCAGATTCCCTTGATGCTTGCTGTCAGCTCTTCTTTGTTTTTGGGTCTGGTGCCCCTCATTTTACTCTTGATAATACCCACTAGATTCTCAATGGGGTTTAAGTCCGGTGAGTTGGCTGGCCAGTCAAGCACTGTGATGGCATGGGCATCAAACCAGGTTTTGGTGCTTTTTGGCAGTATGGGCAGTATGGGCATGGAAGATGAAATCTGCATCTCCATACAGATCCTCAGCAGAAGAAACCTTGAAGTCCTCTAAAACATTCTGGTAGACTGATGCGGTGACCTTGGATTTAAGAAAACAGAGTTTACCAAAACCTGCACTGAACATTGCACCCCAAATCATGTCAGACTCTGGATATTTCCCACTGGACCTCAAGCAGCTTGGGTTCTGTTCCTCACCCATCTTCTTCCAAACCCTTGGACCTTGATTCCCAAGTGAAAGGCACACTTTACTTTCATCGGAAAAGATGACCTTGGACCACTGGCCAACAGTCAAGTCCTTCTTCTCTTTGGCCCAGTTGAGATGCTTCCTACTTTGGCTCAGGCTCGAAGTGGTTTGACCTGAGGAACCTGATAGTTAGGGATGGGAATCTTTAAGGATTTATCGATAATACTACTCTTAACGATACTCCTTATCGACCCGGTACTTTATTGGTATCCTTATCGGTACTTTTTTTTTTTTGAAAGACTCAAACAAAAGGGGAAAAACACAAAACTTATATAAGGAAGCTGTTGTTATTTATAACTTAGATAAGATGGAAGCTGTTCAAAATATCCAGCATTTATTAATTGTAAGAATGAAATGGCAAACTTATGTCCATGCTTCACATTTTTGCTTTGCATACAAACATACATACCTGTTGTATCTGATTCAGTGGTAGTTTCTGCTCAGCACTCAGGCGATCAAACACCGTGCATCTTTCGGTTTGTAGTTGGTGTATTTTGGCAAGGTGTTTGGTCAAATTACTTGTGTTCCAGCTTTTGCCAGCAAAGCTTTTATTACATATGTGACAGCGTGCATTGTCGGCATCTATTTTCGTAAAATGAAGCCATATTTTGGTTCTTTTCGTTGGTTCTGCCATCGTATCTGTAAGGCGAACACACACGTGAGCGCCAAGCAGTCGCCACTCCGTCCCCCAGCATGTGTGCTTATTAAGGAGGAGTGGGCTGTAATACAGTGTTTGGCTTGTGTTTATATCTCCCACAAAACATGGGTGTGACCTTAATATTACCATTAAGAGGACCGATAATGCATGAAGCTTATTGGTCCGGGTGGACCGTCAGAATCAACCCTGGGGCCAATTTAATACCGGGTTTCCGTACACACTTTCTGGATCTATGTCAGATTCATGAATCTTCGCTGTTTGATAATCCACTGAAGCCCACGGTCAGCTCTTCTGCTGGTGCATCTTCTCCTGCCACATTTTGCCCTTCCACTAGACTTTCCATTGCTATGCTTGGACACAGCACAATGTGAACAGCAAGCCTCCTTAGCTATGAACGTTTGTGGCTTACCCATCCTATTGAGGGTTTCAATGATGGTCTTCTGGCCAGTTGTCAAGTCTGCAGTCTTGTTAAGTTAAACTATATTTTGATTGATTTGATGTGATCTTAATTTCTTTCTTTTTTTCTGCAAAAACTGAGAAGCAAATGGTGATTCCTTCACAGTATTCAAATTTTTTTTATTCCTATTTTCATGGGTTTTATGAGCTGGAAGCCCAAATTATGTATAAATAAACAACTAAATAATTGAAATCGTTTAGGTGTGGACCCTGAATCTATTATCTATGGAAGTTTAACGTTTTGAATGGAATTATGGAAATAAACCTTTCCATGATATTCAAATTTTTTGGAAAGGGTCTGTATATCACAAAAAAGGCAAAAAAATCAAAGTTTTATGTTTTCAAGAATTCTTTTTTAAATGGCAGTATGTTTACAAGGTTAGAGGAGAAGCAGGTTGGTCAGTTTTCGTCTGACAATATTAAAGTAGGTCGTAATGATCGACTGCCCGGCAGTTTCTCACGAAAACTAAATTATATACATAGCAAGACACGAAAAACTGGGAGAATAACTTGAGTTTAGAATGTACAAAAAGCATATGGATTCTTTCTAGCCCTGTTATATATTTATAAATGCACAGCAGTTGTTATCAAAATATTAGGCATTTGCTGACATATCTGATTTCCTTATTTGCAAGTAAGTATCTGGGTTAGATGAATAACCATTGCAGTAAATATTATCATTGAGAAGTCCTCTTTATAAATTTCTCATTGACCTCATCTTCAACTTTACCCTTGTTTTCGTTACAAGATGACAGACCAGTTGGAGTTGCTGTTTTCCTCAGTTATTTTGCTGACCAGCTTTAGGTATACCAGCTGATGACACATTTGTTAGCCTTTTGTGCATCTAAACACTTAGTTTTTATAAGTTTAATATATAAAGCCTGCCGATTGTAGCAAAAGCTGCAAAAAAGGTATTGTGTAATTTAGTATTTTATATTTTAAAATGGATCGTCTCGTTCACTGAGAAAGTCGTATAATACTTGTTGAGAGAGCAGAGCGCGTCTCTGCTAGTTGAAGCTAACCATTAACAACTCCACAACATGGCGGAACATGTTCAGGCTTGTGTTATTTGTGGAGATAACACATCAGTTTTGCAGTTTTACCCAAGAAAGAAAAGTTTAGGAAAAAACTATTGGAATTTGTCACCACCAGTGAAGTAAGTTAAGTTATTTATTTATTTATTCGAAGGCAGCATAAGAGTAGCATCGCTGTTAGCAAATTAGAGGCGAGATGTTTGCATGTTATGAATATTAATGAGTTAGACTCGTAATCCTGTTGCTTTTCCCCACCCACTCCTCTGACAAACTTTGACCTCCTGAAACAGGAGCGAGAGAGTCTTTTTTTCCACAGAAAACGACTTACAAGTATTCTTACCTACTAGAGACCAGAGCAAATGTATTGAAAAAACTAGTGAATGAGACCTTTAAAGAACAGAAAATTCTGAATAACTACGGGTTTTTTACATTAAAATGTATAGAAAGCCTATAATGAAGGTACAACAGCAAGAAAATTGCTTATTACTGCCACTTTTACCGCCATGTTTTATATCAACAACCATATTGGTTTTTCAGGACATTTGGGTTCCCAATCCATTTCACAAACCTAAGCAGAACCTGATAAAAAATCTTAAAATCTATAACTACCATTGAGAAGAGTTTGAATTCCAATATTAGGTGTACTTTAAGATCTGTGTGTTAAGTGTTAGTCTTGTTTTTGATGAGTGGTTTAGTGTTTATCCTCCGTAAAACTAAAATGTGATTGCTGAATTTCAGCTAATGTGTGTTTCTATCAGCAAGAAGCTTGGTATGCTATCAAATTAATACCTTTCAAATCCCACTTAACAAAGTGTGGCTTAATTTGATTACTGGTTGTATTTTCTGATCTGTACGTGAACACACAGAAATTTATTAGGCATGCTTCCATTTACTTACACACGTACAGTAAATGAGCGGGATATGCTTTGCATTAAATAGTATTAATAGCTCTATTCACCGGGGATGCTCTAAGCTGCATGCTTTGGGGAAAATTGACCTTCCGTGGTCTTAATTGTACCAGAGGCTCACAACTGCCGTGACATTTAACTGTGCTGCAGTCTTAATTCTTAGCGTTTTATTCTAGTGCTTTGCTGACATTTCAGTAGGAGGCGGCTTTGCATGAAAGATGATTGGTGCTTCTTTGGCACTTTGAAAAAATAAGCACATTTGTTCCCATTGTTTGAGTCTTTCAGTATCTTTCTCTGCCTTGCATACAGTGTTGTGAAAGTTCTGTTCATAATAAGAAGGGCAAAACATTATGCTAATTAGCTTTCACTAGTAAGGATCCAGATAAATTTATTCATTACCAGCTAGAAGTTTCTGATTGTTTATTTACTATGCACATTAGGTAACATTGATTTCCAAATAAGACATACCTAATTAATGAACCTTTCAACAGTTTCTTCTCCAACCAGCCAGCACAAATCTACTAATCTTTCTCTTTGGTCTAAGACAAATAAATAAACCGATTTACAACAATATTCTTTGCAGGTGTGAAAAATATTGCTTAGATTTAAAACCATTTAATCCGATGGTCATTAAAAAATTTTTTTCTTATTTCTTATCAACATAAGCAAGGGTATACTTCTTAAGACTGCAGATGGTGGAGTGACTCTCACCCGTTTGGTTAAAACAGATTCATTAGAAGACTGATAAACTATGGAAAGAGCTAATTTGAATAGCTGTTAGCGTGTGCATAGGTGAACTTGTGTGTGAATGTGAATAAGCATGTTCTTGTAAGGGCACTTGTTGAGTCTCTTTGCTTTAGTGCTACTTTGTTAAGAGGCTGAAGTAATTAGCTGAGAAAATGGAGGGCTTTTCACCAGCAGCTGCAATTACTGCTTTCTGTAGCAGGACAGAATGTATAAATGGATGGAGGAAAGAGTGTTGTACTGTATTAGATGAACAGGGCAGGATAAATAAAGACTGGGTTGGCTGTGGATGGGGGGTGTTGGTGAAATAAATGAAAGGAATTGTCTGTGGATGCTTAGATTTGAAAAACAGAAAGCAAAAACTGATCAAAAAGACTTTGGTTTTACTTTTCTTTCTAGATGATCAATAATAATAATACGATGATTTATCTTTTCTACTAGACAGCCCTTGTCAATATAGAGTTGAACTATCACTGACCTCACACACGAGATATGGTTTTCTCTCTAGATACACAGTTGGCATTAATTATATTTTAGACCAACTGCCTTCTATAGTTTATTTTGTCCCTCAGGGTTCTGTATTAAAACCACTACCGTTCATCCTTTAAATCAATAATGTTGACCATGACCTGACCACTTCAAATGTCAGTTTTTTACACAGATGATACAGTAATGTATTGTTCAACACTCAACATGGTTCCCACTCAGCTACAATTAACTTTTAACGCTGTTCAATCTGATTTAAAAACTTAAAACTTGCTCTAAACACTCGGTGTGTTTACATGCACATCTAAATCAAGCTAAACAGTAAGGTAAAAGCAGGATATGCACAATGAGAAGAAATTGACGACAACGCTGCAGTACAATACGTTTCATACGTACTGTACTGTTTGATTGTGTTACATGTGTTGCTGCTGCTGTGTTGTTGACGTACTGGTGTTGTTATTCCCATTGTTTGGGGAGTGCCCTGGCCAGTAATAGCTTGATTGTGTTGGGTTGTTGTTTACATGCAGGGAAATTCGTTATTTTAATCGCATTATCTTGGTGTGTTAGCCTGCAGTTAGGCTCAAGGCAATAATTATTATTTTTTCTTACTGCATTTAAAACCAAGGACAGACAAGAAGCAAACGTTCAATTGAAAAATCTTATTTGAATATCCTGCCTATTTAAGATCTACATTCCTGTGTTGGATGGTCTGACGTGTACTTACAGACTGAGGCATTAATTTATTATTTATAGGGCCACATATCTTCAGACCTACATTTGTCTTTAAAGTTCAGGTTGTTATTGGTTATCATACTAAAAGTATTTTCAAAATTGAAAAAAAATGACCTGGGGAAGATTTTAAAATGCCCTGAAAATTAAGGATATGGTCTCTCTGAACATTGATAAAGAACTGTTTGGTGACTTGGAGATGGAGACATCTGGCTGTAAATGTTTTGCCTGACTGACTTTGACATAAATGCTATTTGTATATGTGTGCCTTGATTATTATTATTGTATATTATTATTATAACTGCTCACGTCTGTCTGTCTTGCTCAGGAATGTCATTAAAAACAGATTGAACTTCCAGTTTTGTTTCCTGCTTAATTAAAGGGTTTAATAAAATACATAAAAGCAAAAATAAACCCATCATATAGGTTTTCCGACCTGTGAAGGAAATGTCAGACTATATCAATTCCTGTGAAATATTAAAAACTAGTGTAAGATAAGGTCATTAAGCAGCATGGGATTCAGTATGTAAACAAGTAGTTCTACTTAAGAGCCTTAGTATAGACAATTTATAAAAACAATCCTGAACAACTTTGGCATTTACAGTCCCATTACGGTGTTACTTCTATTCAGTTTGCTGGGATTCATTTTTCTATCCTTCATTAACGGTCTCCTAATCAGGTGAAGATTTAGAGTTTGATTCTTTCCCTGCTCAGCCTTTCTTTCGGCTGTAGCTTTACTGTTTTCAATCATTATCCTGTTTATAGACGCATTTTCATTCAAGCTACAGCTGTCATACACATGACCTTACATTTGACTAGAATAATTTTGTACAGTATAGAGAGGATTTTATAAATGACTCCAAGTGGTTAAGTCCTCTATCTGCTAAGTGAGCTTACATAATTAGCCCCTCACCACTATGCCTGGTGCTTGGTATCTGCTATATTTCCCAAAATGGTTTGTTTTTGTTGCATTGAGGCCAAATGTCACAACTGTGACTTTGTATCACCAAGGTCTACTGATTTGTTCAGATGTAACTTTGGAAAATGTCAATTTTAAGGCATTATGTCATGTTTTCTTTGTGTTATTGCTGTGTTTTAGAGGTTTGGGCCTTTTTCTTTCCAAACTACAGGTTTTTTAAATTGTTATCTGGTTGCACTGATATGCTGTAAGCTTTAAAAGTCTCATTCACTTGTTTTATTTTCAATTTGGTGTGGTTTCCAGTATGAATGAATGCCTTGTGAGCCATTTTACTTGGAATAAATGCTCTTTCACTCCTGTTTTTAGGGGTTGCAGTTTGTCGGGGGAGTGGATGTGGGAAAACGTCAGGATCACAAGTCTAACTCATTATTATTCACGATCTGTGAAACATCTCGCCTCTGATTGTCTACCAGCAAAGAGACTCTTATGCTGCCTTCAAACAAATAATTAACTTAACTTACTTTTCTGGCCATGTTCCAAGACAGATTCCAGCAGTTTCTGCCTCAGCTCTTCTTTCTTGGGTAAAAAAAATGCAACGCTGATGTACTATGTCCACAAATAAACCAAGCCAGACCCTGTTCTGTTTAATGCAGCATGCAGCACCTCAGAGTAACCGATCGTATTTCACAAAGAACAAGTAATAAACGGTTTCTCAGTGAACGACACCTTTAAAATAGTAACCAAATTTGCAGAGGCATCCAATCCTACAGTGTTTGGTAACTGACTCTTTCCAATTGCAAGCTGTTTTGCAGTGGCCGTATCATAGATTCTGATTGATGAACACTCAGAGTTGCCTGTCTAAAATACTTGATGATGTCTTTCCCCCCTTGGGATCGTGTTAACCACCCTCTAATTTCTCTACAGAGTTGGGCTTATATTTGCATGCTCAAGCTAATTGAGTTCATCAACTGACTTCTAAGTACTCTTACAAGTAGATGTGTCCCAGTCAAGATTTGTTATCCTTGATACAAGTCTGAGACATTAAAGATTAGGCATTTGATGATACAGAGTCATACGATTAGCAAAGCTCATAAAATTATTGTCAAGTAGGGGTACACAAAAATCACGGTTCGGTATATTTTCGATACACTTTAATCAAGAACAACAAACAAATGTGCATACCACTTTTTTTTACTTTGATCAGCATTAAACCATTAACATTTTTCCCTAATTCCTTCCTTTTAATACCTGAATTTATTTGATTTTATTATAATTATAACTTTGAAAAGTTGAAAGTATAGAACTGACTGGAGACATGATTGTTTTTTTGTTTTTTATATAAATAAAATCGTACAAGCAGACATAGCCTGAGTAGAAAACAATATAACCATTTGAAAACAGTAAGTGTTAATGTTTAGGAAAGTTAAAATAATACTTTGCCTATATTTCAGAACAAAATATGTTTAAATCACTTTGGAGTTGTTTTGATATTTCCACAACCTAGTCTCTCAGCTGTGCTTGAATGCAGCTGATGCTGTTGGGAAAATCCCTTCTCATCAATGGGGATTCAGCCGACTTGGGTTGTATACAAAATAAGGAGTTTGGGCTGGTTGAATTCTACTTGGTAGCTCTCTGGACCTCAGCTGGCTTTTCCCTAGCATCAGTGATGTTTACATTCAGCTTGACATTGAAGGTGAGTCATTCCGTTCAGTGCATAACATATTATGTACCCTATTATTGCTGACAGATGCGCTCGCTGACAAAAGTTACGGTTTGGTCCCTCTTTCTCTTTCTACCGTAGCTGCATGAGAAACCACTAATGTTCCCAAATAGCAGAGTTTAATGATAGCTGAGAGTCCTTTGTGTTTTGTTTTGGTGTCATTTTTAAAGTCTTCAGGAGTTTCTGAATTGTGTTAAATGCACTGGAGAAATCAAAGAACATGATCTTCACAGTGCTGCCTGCTTTGTCCAGATGATAGTGGGTTGGTTGAAGTAGGTGGATGATGGTGTCTTCAACTCCACCTCCACGGCGATCAGCAAACTGCAGCGGGTTCCTGACAGGTTCTTGTTTGCTTATTCAGGGGTGCCAACAGGAGTCTCTCCTTCATGATATGGGATGTCAGGGCAACAGGTCTATAGTCATTGATGACTGATTGGTGAGTTCTCTTTGGTACTGGAACAAAGTATGATGTCTTCAACAACACTAGGACCTTCTCCTGGGTTAGGCTAAGGTTGAAGAGGTGCTGCAGAAACCCACAGAGCTGCTCTGCACAGGCCTTCAGGACTCTGGGGCTGACACCATCTGGACCTGCAGCCCTGTTCCGGTTCAGTTTCTCCATGACCAGGCTTGTGTTGTCTGTGGACATGGCACATTTTTGTTGCATTTTTTACACAAGAAGTAGGAGCTGAGGAAAACAGTTGGAATTTGTCTTTGGAACATCACCAGCGAAGTAATTTAAGTTAGTTATTTTTTCGGAGGCAGCATAACAGTTAAATTGCTGTTAGCCAATCAAAGGTGAGACATTTACATATCATGAACATTATTGAGTAACATTTGTAATCTTGACGTGTCTCCCCACCCGCTCCTCCAACAAATTGTAATCTCCTGAAACAGGAGCGTGAGAGCTTTTTTTTCACAGAAAACAAGTCACAAGGCATTAATTCAAACTAGAGACCGCAGCAAGTTTATTGAAAAAAACCAAGTGAATGAAACGTTTAAAGTTGCACTGCACTGAAAAAACTCCTCTTTCATTACATGTCTGTAATGAAAATGACAATTTTCTGTCTCTTAAGATAATTTGTTACACTTTTCTGTTTTAAAGCTACATATTTTAGTTTATTAGGCTGAGGTGAGTCATTCCAATCCCCCTTTCCCATTTATACACCAATATGGATGCCAATAGTTATTGAATGTGTACAAACACAGGCGTTAAACACATGACAGACAGAGGACATTATACATGCACAGAAAAACAAAAGGTAGTTGTGTTAAAGTATAGCCAGAGCAGAATGATTTGACTGGTAAAGAGTCAAACAACCCATACCCTTATTCATCAAGTTGTGTGAGAGTGGGAGGCTGACCGGGGGGAAAGGACGAAGACGGGGGAAATCTGTATTGATTTACAGAAGGAGAAAAGGACGATTGGACTGAACGATTGGTATTTTCAAGTGAGATACAGACGTGGTTGACATGATTTAAGTTAAGTTTGATAGATGGATAGACTTTAGCAGGATTGTAAATTAGGATAAGACTGGCTGAAAGTTGAAGCTGTTGGTGTTGTTAAAATTATTCTGACACTGGTCCTTGTTTACTGTTCATTACACATGCCTTGTATCTAGTTTTTATATATCTTAGTACACACATTTTGAATGAGAAGCCATCATAGGCATGAATGTGAGATTAATTTGGGTCTTTTAATGGTTTGTTCTACCCAATATTTTTCTAGTATACTAAAAAAAAAGTCGGAACTTCATTGAATCTCAAAAATAATTTGCAACATAATTGAAATTTTTTTCTTTCTTTTTTTTTATAGCCATGCCTAAAATGTGGCCAAAATCAAATCTACAGGCTCGAAAAACACACATTCTTAGAGATCCGTAAGCTTCAGGCTCGAATCCAGCTTGATATTTGACCACTTTGTTTGGCAGATTTGGTGCAGGTTGGTTAGACTGGCTGGTTTCCTGGCCTTTTAAATATAATCCACCCATTTTTGGCTGAGGTCCGGGTCATTGCAGAAACTTAACATTCCCTGATTGATCCATTCCACAACCAGCTTTAATGGGATGTTGTAATCTTTGGGACATTTAAATGTCAACTATCAGTTCACATTCCTGAAAAAAAAAAGATTTAGAGTAAGGTACAACATAGATTGAGCTATTTGGTCATAAAGACGAAAACAATGTTTGGGGAAGTCAAGGTAAGGCTTTCAAAACTAAGAACATGATACCCACTATCTAGTATGGTGATGAAAGCATCGTGCTTTGCCGGTGTTTTGTTACCAGTTGTGACTAATCTTAATTGCATTTTGTTGAGCATCTTCTCCTCATCATCTGTTTTGTCTTCCTGCTGCAGGTCTTTTTGTTTGCCCAGGAGTACTGAGTAAAGTCTGCCGGGCTTCTTTCTTCTTTTTGTGACGAAAAAAGAGTTAAACTAAGAAGCAGGAGGAAGGATAGAGATTGTAGATTAGTTGAGTTGAAGGCAGCGATTTCGCAGCACTCATAAGAACCCTTTATTTAGCCTGAGCAGGGTTGGTTAATGAAGAGAAATGATTAAGTCGGCACTGGGAGAGATGCAAGCACGGATGGCTGGGGAGATGAAGAAGGAAACAATGAAGGGGTGCCAGAAACAAAATCACAAAGAAAAGAAAGACTCACTTCATAGTTTGGATAGAGAACTCTCATTTAAGCAGTATACATCTACAAAAATTGAAACGGCTCAAGTAAATGGGATCGGACTCTGGATCTCTTATATGTGTGTTTCATTGAGTCTGTGGGAGAGAAAAAAAAGAGTGAGAGAGAGAAACAGTTGGAGAACGCCTGAGTGTGTGTCAGTGCCGAAAGTGATGGGTGGTGTGTTTTATGGGTAAATTGAAGGGTCTGTTAAAAGGAGAGAGATGAGCCCCTTTTACAGTGTGTGTGTGCGTGTGTGTAAATCCGTGCGCGTGCTCTTGCTCTCCCTCAGCATCAGTCTCTTCTGCTTGATTTCTGTGCTCTCCTCCCTGCCTCTCCTCTGCTCACTATGCCGTGAAATGGTTTTTCACTAGACCATTACCCCTACCAGGGCACTACTGTGCTGCCACAGGACTCTG
Organism: Valencia hispanica; assembly: GCA_963556495.2. Lineage (NCBI taxonomy): Eukaryota > Metazoa > Chordata > Actinopteri > Cyprinodontiformes > Valenciidae > Valencia > Valencia hispanica. The sequence goes on along the minus strand of OY747707.1, from coordinate 14,251,790 downwards.
TGAGTGAAAGGGAGTGTGTTAAGGTGTGTGTGTGTGTTTGTGTTTGCCTGGAGAGAGGGAATGATGTGCGCGTTTGTCTAGCTGCACTTGAAACAGAAAGATTATGATTTTGTTTTGGGGTTGTTGTTTTTTCAGTCTGTGGTAAAGATGAGCTGTGTACACCTACTGGTTCTTCAGTTTGTGTGTATCTGGCTGCATGTGATGGAAATGGTGTGTTCCTTTGTGCAGTGGCTGAACAAGTATTAAACCTCCCTTGAATGTTTTCGTATTTTGATAGTTTAGAGTTGAAGAAAAAAATACATGGTTTTCTTTTTTTCGTAAATAAAGATCTTAAAAGTGTGGCAAGGTTTTGTCTACAATCCCTTTTACCCTGATACTCTTTAATAGAATCCAGTTGCAGATGTCACCTAGTCAGAAAGTGGAGGCCACCTATGTGTGTTGTAGGTTTGTCACGATACAAAGATTTCTAACTCAATACGGATACTAAGAAAAATACTCACTACTCGATACTAGGGATGTAAGAAAATTAAAACGAATTAAAAAAATAATAATTTTTAGTTAAGGGTAAAAATACAACAAAACAACATTTTGATTTTCTTATTTAAGACAAAACCAATAAGTAGGGGAGAATTAGGCCCTTGTTTCTGAAATATATATCATTTAAAAGTGTCACTTCCCTGCATGACAAAACAGCAGACAAGATAGCACTTAAGGTATAAGTGTTAATATACTTTCAATTTGCTGTTGATACAAGTAAAAAGTTGCTACTGAGGGATATATATACAGGATCTTTCTATGCTAAAACAAAAAGTGTTTCAAAACAAACATGAATCTGGTACATACAACTTTTTTAACTATGTAAACAGGGATCTGGGTTATGCAAATGTATACAGCAACGGTCCTGTACAGTTTCTGTCTTATGGTTATTTTGCGGAGTATTTTCTTCGGGGATCAACTACAGCAGCAGGAGAGGTCGCACCGGTTTGTGGTTTTGCTTCACTATTTATTGCCGACTGAGCCGTCACCTAATTAACATTTTCCTGCGTTCATTCATACTGCAGTAGTAGCGTTGTTTGGTTCTGAATTTTGCAGTTGGGATGTGCATCTAGACGGGGGAGCTCAGACCGACAGAGTACCCTATAACTGGGCTGTTCGTGAAGATAATATTTATAGAGATAGCTTTAGATTTTCTTATGCGGAAGGTTTACCACCTTACTGCACCAGATACAGGTGCTTTACTGACCTTTTTAAGTTGCTCTCAAACATCAGTGTTGTAGCGTCAGCTTGTAGTGTTAGCAAAGCTAGCATGTGGCATTCTCAGCATTCCCTTTTTTCCTGTCCGTCGGCCTAAAGGAGGAACGTTCTGCCGAACAGCGCTTTTGTATTTGCCTTGTCGGCTAAAGAGGGTCACATGGGTCTTTTTTCTGGCTGTACTCGCCAGGTTAGCAGAGTTTAAAACACACCAGATAAAGTGTGCTAATTTGGGCAAATGTGAACGGGTTTGTTGATATCAATTCTGACACAAATTAGTATCTGTGAATAATACATTTTTCTTGAATCGATTATAACGAGATATCGATTATTTTGACAACCCTGATGTATACTTTATTCTCCGTATGAATCCGGATGTTCTTTGAAGACCTTAGAGGTTTCTTAGAGAACATTGATAAACAAATGGCATCATGCTGCAGAAGACAGCAGATGCGGGTGGCAAGGATAAGCTGTAGAAAAGTTCTAAAGCAACATCCCTACCTTTAAAGATTTAATGTAGCGCTGTTCAATCCATCAGAATAATTTACTAATCAGAGAAGCAGCCATAAGGTCCATGGGAACTCTGGAGGAGCTGCAGAGATCCCCAGCTCAAGGGGAGAGAATCTGTTGCCATGGTAACTAGTAGTCATACTCTACAAATATGGATTTTAAAGACTCATCAGTTGTTGAGAAAAGCAACAAGGTCTCCTTTGCAACCACATCTAAGAAGTAATCTGGTCAGATTTAACTTTTTGGCCTAAACACAAAAAAATCCCTATGTGTAAAGGAAAACCAACACCCTTGATACAGCATCCCCATAGTAAGACATGGTGGTGACAACATTATGCTGTGGGAAGGTTTTTCTTCACCAGGGACAAAAAAGAGCTTATGGGAAAAGAGATGAAGAGACTTCAAAAGATGTGACTAGGTTGAAGGTTCACCTTCCAGCAGGACAGCAGTCCTAAACATGCAGCCAGAGGTACCAAGAATTCACTTCAATTCAAGTCAGTTTATTTATATAGCGCAGATTCACAACAGATGTCATCTCAAGACACTTTTCAAGAAAAGTCATTTCAATACAATCATACAAGCATTTTACTCAGTTAAAAATTTTCTGTTTAAGGAATCCTGGCAGATTCCATCTAAGTCATTGACTTGAGGTTGAGCCCCATTGATGCAGACTCGAACCACAGCAATCCCTCATATTGAGCAAGGATGTAGCGACAGTGGAGAGGGAAACCTTCCCTTTAACAGGAATAAACCTCCAGCAGAACCTGGCTAAGTACGAGCGGCCATCTGCTACGACCGTCTGGTAGTTCGAGAAGACAGAGAAGAGACACAGGAAGAGCAAAAAGAACTGATGTAAGAGTACTTTCTATATTAAAAAAGTAAAACGTTTATAACATGACACGGAGGACGCCCAGTCACTGGGAGCATCGTCACAGCCGATACCCCCTGTCCAACAGGGCATTGCATATAAACAGGATACCAGACCAGGTGTACGTTCTATTGAACTGGAGAGTAGTAGAAAAGAAAAGTAGCAGAGTGAAGAAAAGTGGTCACTCTGTCCTCCAACAGTCTAAGCCTATAGCAGCATAACTACGGAGATAGCTCAGGATGACCTAAGCCACGCCACCTATGAGCTTGATCAAAAAGGAAAGTTTTAAGCCTGGCCTCAGAAGTAAACAGAGTGTCTGCCTCACGGACTAAAGCTGGGAGCTGGTTCCACAGGAGAGTAGCCTGTAACTAAAAGATCTGCCTCCCATTCTACTTTTTGAAATCCTAAGAACTACAAGTAAATTTGCAGTCTGAGAGCAAAGTGCTCTGTTTGGAACCTATGGAACAATCAGATCTCTGATGTATGATGGAGCTGATTATTAAGTGCTTTATATATAAGAAGGAGGATCTATCCTGAATTTAACAGTGAGCCAATGAAAGGAAGAAATGGTTGATATTCCTGACCAGTCATTTGTTATATTGGTCAAGACCTAAACCTGTTAGAGGTAGTGGCAAGACTTAAAAATTGTGCTCATAGATGTTTCCCTTCCAATCTGACTGATATTGAGCTATTCGGCTAAAATGAATGGGCAAAAATCTCAGTCTCTATTTTAGATGTGTAACACTTGCAGCTATAATCGCATGTAATGACTCTGATTATGAATGTACTCGAGACTTTTAATATTTTTATTTGTGAAAAAGTTTGAAAGTCATATAATTTCCAGAGGTGGCTAGTAACTAGTTACATGTACTCAGTTACACTTGCTAAAGTAACTTTTTGGGAAAAAATGAATGTTTAGGAATAGTTTTACTTGAGTAGTATAATTATGAATTAGTGCTACTCTTACTTCAGTAAGATTTCTGGATATTCTACCCGCTGTGAGTAACTTCATCGAATGAAGAACAATTCTAACCAATTTTAACCAAAAATGCAGCAGAACCAAACACACACCTACAGTTTATGTTGAAGTAAGACCAACTATGTTGTTCTAATGTTATTTTCTTATACAGAAATAAAAATAAATGAATTTGAATAAATCATATGCATTTTTTCATTTTAGTTTGTAAAATACAAAACTTTGCTCATAAAATTAGATTTTTTTCCATCTGATGACATCATCAGTTACTCAGTACTTTTACTCTTACTTGAGTAATTTATTGGACTGCTACTCCTCACTTTTACTTAAGTAAAAATATATTTATACTATATTATACTCGTACTTGAGTACAATTTCTGCTCATTGTACATGAGTACATTTCTGCTCAGTCATTTCCCTCCTGCTTCAAAATTATGCAGGATTTTGTGTTGGTCTATCATATAAAATCTAGATAAAGTAAACATGGGTTTGTGGCTGTAATGAAACAAAATGTGAAAAAGTAAAACTTATCGTTGAATTCAGGAATTTTCTTTGTGCTGTGTAATCGTGTCGTTTAAATCCATTTACATACAGATTTACTCCATCTAACTGTCTTTTTAATATAATTTTTTTAATCAGTTTTTAATTGAATAATTAATAATTCAGCTTTACTTTTTCTCACAAATTCAGCTGTGCTCAACCTAAAAATTAAGTCACAAACCCACATCTACTGGTCAGTTGTAAAATATGATTGGTTTGGTTTATGTTCATCGGAGCTGTTTTCTATTAAAAGTGCTTAATGAATGGCCATTTTCCAAATTTGAGTTTAGTTGCTGTTAAAAATCTATTTCTGGCACCCCTTCCTGAACACTTTTTTTGCATTTTTCATTTTCCTTTTGACTCTGATTTCACTTCACCTCCTCGCCGTTTCTCGCAGCCTCCACCGCACGATGCAACCCGTTCGTCCGCGTATCCCTCCCCATCTTGGGTTCCCCCTTTAACATCTTGTTTAAATTGTGCCGTTAATATCTTTTCCACCTTCCCACTCCGCTGCCCTTGTCTTCACCTCATTCATTTTCTTGTTTTAAAAGTCACCTCTAATCTCCTCTTGCTCCCTTTGCCCTTCCTCAACAACTTCATAATTTTCTTCCTCCTCTGTAAGTCATTTACTCTGGTCTCATTCACTCCAGCTCTCTTTCCACCGTTCTTCTCCATTTAATGCCTTTTCATTCCTTTGCTCCATACCTCTGTTCGCTCTTAATATCCCGCAGTTTCTTTACCTGAGATATTGTAGCCATAAAGACAGGTGTTCAAAAGAAAGCAGGGCCAGCAAATCTGATTTATATGCCTCCTCACATCATTCCCCTGAATACAGATAGAAAAGGAAAGGCAAGGAGGGAGAGCAAATAGCTGTGCTCTTTGATATCGAAATCTCAGCATGCTGTGAAAGAACCACTGAGCTTTCTTTGATAACTCCAACCTTTTGTCTCCAACACACCTCACCTCATATTGTGTTCCCTTGAATTTATTTCCCTCTGTCGCTCCTTCTTGTGCTAGGATTAATTCAAATCAGTTTATTTATGTAGCACCAATTCACAACAGATGTCATCTCAAGGCACTTAAGGCAAGGCAAGGCAAGGCAATTTTATTTGTATAGCACACTTTCAACAGCAGGGTATTTCAAGGTGCTTTACATGATTTGGTGATTTAAAAGAAACACATAAAAGAAACACACATTACACATTATACACAATAAAGCAAGAGAAAAAAAAAAAAGCAAGAGAGCATGAACACATTTCATACATATAACATCAAGCATTTACTCAAAGGCAATTCTAAACAGATGGGTTTTTAGTCTCGATTTAAAGCAGTTCAGAGTTTCAGCAGCTCTACACTCGTCAGGAAGTCTGTTCCAGATAAGGGGAGCATAGAAACTGAAAGCTGCTTCTCCATGTTTAGTTCTGAGTCTAGGGATGTTTAGTAGGCTAGAGTTGGAGGACCTGAGTGGTCTTGGTGGTTGGTACCATGACAACAGGTCTTCAACATATTTTGGTGCTAAGCCATGTAATGATTTATAAACTAGTAGGAGTATTTTGAAGTCTATTCTCTGAGCTACAGGGAGCCAGTGTAAGGACTTTAGAACTGGGGTGATGTGCTCTACTTTCCTGGTTCTAGTGAGGACGCGAGCGGCAGCGTTCTGGATCAGCTGCAGCTGTCTGATTGACTTTTTAGGCAGACCTGTGAAGATGCTGTTGCAGTAATCAATCCGACTAAAGATAAACGCATGGATGAGTTTTTCTAGGTCGTGTTGCAAAATCAGTCCTTTAATCCTAGAGATGGTCTTCAGGTGATAGAACGCTGACCTTGTTATTGCCTTTATGTGACCCTGGAGGTTCAGGTCTGAGTCCATTACTACACCTAGGTTACGAACCTGATCAGTAGTTTCTAGCTGTATTAATTGAAGCTGTGTGCTGACTCTTGATCGTTCCTCCTTGGGTCCAAAAATAATCACTTCAGTTTTGTTTCTATTCAGCTGGAGAAAGTTATGGCACATCCATCCATTTATTTGGTCAATGCATTGATTTAGGGTTTGAATGGGTTCAGAGTCACCTGGTGACATTGTAATGTAGAGCTGAGTGTCATCTGCGTAGTTATGGTAGCTAATGTTATTGGTCGCTATAATCTTGCCTAGTGGGAGCATGTAGATATTAAATAAGAAGGGCCCCAGGATGGAGCCCTGGGGCACCCCACATGTGATTTCTGTTCGTTCTGATGAAAAGTTTCCTATTGAAACATAGAAGTCCCTGTTCTTTAGGTAAGACTCGAACCAGCCAAGTACTGTACTAGAGAGTCCGACCCAGCTCTCCAGTCGTTCCAATAAAATATCATGATCAACAGTGTCAAATGCTGCACTGAGGTCCAACAGAACCAGCACTGTGGTTCTTCCACAGTCTGTATTTATGCGGATGTCATTAAATACTTTGACGAGGACAGTCTCGGTGCTGTGGTGAGCGCGGAAACCAGACTGAAAAGCATCAAAACGGTTTGTCATTGTTATGAAGCCATTTAACTGCTGAAACACAGCTTTTTCAATAATCTTACTGATGAATGGGAGATTAGAGATTGGCCTGTAGTTCTGCATTAACGTGTTGTCCAGATTTTTCTTCTTTAGCAGTGGTTTAATAACTGCTGTTTTTAAAGCCTGAGGGAAGACACCTGATAGCAGTGATGAGTTCACTATTTGAACAAGATCAGAACCAATAACAGGAAGAACCTTCTTTAGAAAAGCTGTGGGTAGGATATCAAGACAGCAGGAGGAGGAGCTTAATTGGATAATGATTTTTTTCAAGGCTGTTCTGGTTTAATCCGTGGAATTCAGACATTTTCTCTACATTGTTGTTGATTGGGGATGGCACTGGTTGTGGGTTCGATATTGAGGTACAGATTGACCGTCTAATTGTTAGAATCTTTTCAGTGAAAAAGCTGGCAAATTCATTGCAGGCCCTGGTAGAGTTTAGTTCAGGGGCTACTGTCACTAAAGGATTAGTTAGTCTTTCCACTGTTGCAAATAGAGTCCGTGCCTTATTAATGTTTCTGTACATGATTTCAGAAAAGAACGATTCCCTAGCATCTTTTATAGTTAGCTGATATCTATTCAGTCTCTCTTTGTAGATCTCACAGTGAACCTGGAGTCGAGTTTTCCGCCATTTTCTCTCGGCTCGTCGACACTCTCTTTTTTCACTACGTACCAGTGGATTACGTGTCCACGGAGACTTCTTTCTACCTGAGACTACTTTCACTTTAGTTGGAGCAATGGAATCCATGATGTCTGAGATTTTCGCAAGGAAATTATCTACCAACTTATTTACTGAGTTTGAGTTGGGAGATGAGGGGGATGTGGTGGAAGGATAAATACGTTTAAAGGTTTCTACTGAACTGTCCCCTAGAAAACGCTTTTTTATAGTGGTCTTACTGTGGCTGGATAATTTAGCAGAGATGGTACTTTGAAAGAAAATACAGAAATGGTCAGATAATGCAATATTAATTACAGAGATGTCAGAAATATTTAAACCTTTGCTGATAATTAAGTCCAGAGTGTGTCCTCTATTGTGTGTTGGTTGTTTGACATGCTGGATCAGTCCGAAGTTGTGGAGAGTATCATCTAATGTTTTTGCTTGTCTATCTGGGTGGCTAGGTATTCAAAAGAATCAAACGTGCCCAGGGTTACCTTTTTAAAGTTCATTGAGTTGTGTAAGATGGTGGCTACACCTCCGCCTCGTTTGTGTTTTCTGTTCTCGCTTAAGAAATTATAATTTGGAGGACTAGATTCTATTAATGAAGTTGTTTCGTTATTTTCATCTAGCCAAGTTTCTGATAAAAAAAGGGCGTGTAAATTATGCTCAGTGATGAACTCATTGATAAGAAAAGACTTCCCGGATAGAGATCTAATGTTTAATAAAGCTAACTTAAGTATTGTGATGATGGGCAGCTGAACCTTCTAACAGGTTATCAATTTGAGATTTTGTTTAATATGAGAGCGTGTGGTTAACGGTTTATGTTTCCTGCTGCTGATAATCACTGATATAGCCTCAGGGGTGCCGGGTGAATTCTGGGAGACGGTAGGGGTGGATTTATTGCCCGGTTCCCTCAAATATCAGATATCTGTAATAATCAGTGGGGGGAAGCTCCCAGGCTTATGGACACTAGTCCCAGGCGTTTGGTGTAGTCTAAGTTTAGGTGTTAATTGTGTCCCAAATTTGATTTGCTCATTCAGTCTGTCTGTAAAGTTTCTAAATGGAGACTCATTTGATGTGGCTGAGTCACAGGAAGATGAAGACTTAATCTCTGATGGTTGTTTATCTGTTCGGTCCTGTGGTGTCATCATGACTTGCTGTTTTTGTTCTCTGATATCCATGGGCGCCTCAAGGTCAGCTTTTGGGAGCAAGTGTTTTGCTTTCTGATGTTGATAAGAAAAAATGTTGGCTGCTAACAGCCTTACTCCGGACCTGTTCAAATAGCGCATTCCTGCTTTGAACAGATGATTAGCACTTCCAAATACTTTGAAATTATTAATAAATGTGAACGACTTCTCAGCTGATTGTTTCTTCAACCATTTATGGAGCATGCGGAGGCTAAATCTTTCATCATTCCCTTCAGGGACTGGTCCGCTGATGAGGATGTTTACGTTAAGTCCATCAAGTCTCTGTAGTAGATCAGAAAAGTCTCTCTTCAGAATCTCTGATTGTCTCATCGCGATATCTGCTGATCCAGCGCGAATGACAAGCTTTTCCAAAGCAGGATGTTGGTCCAAGATTTTAGGGATTTTTTCTGATATTTCTCTCACTGTATTTTTGTAGCAGCTATAAACTTTGGTATTCTTGCTACAAAAAGCCTCAATTCCATTAATTGATCCGTCTTGTATGATAACAGTCTTTGCTGGGGGCGCTCTTACTTTATGTGTCCGTTTGATGCGGCTAGGTTTCTCCTGGTGGCTTTGACTGGTCCCGGGGGATGCGTCATCTTTCGGGGAACTCAAGGCTGCGAATCTGTTTTTCAGCGGGATTCCAGGTGGAGAAATATCTCTTGTTTTTGGCTGAAACCTCTTTTGTTTACTTTTAGCAGAAGCGGCAGTTCTGGGTTCAGAGGTTTCTCTGTGTCGGAGTTTCTTTTGTTTTTTCTTCCTCGGAGAACAGGCTGGGGTTGATTTCATGCGTTTTAAAGCTGGCCAGTTTTCATTGTAGTGCGGAGTTCTGCCGCTCAGACGCCTGTAGGGAGTCTCTGTGACACGGTTAGAAATATGTAACACAGGGCTGTTTGTATTCAAAGGTAAAGGTAAAGTTGTTTCATTTTGTCCATAATCAGCGTGGAGATCAAAATTAATTTCCAGACGACGTAGCTTTGTTTCAATGCCCTCAATTCTGTGGAGCAGTTTTTCAAAATCCTCAGCTGAGCAAAAAGCCATGTTGATAAGTCCATAGAAAATTAATCCAAGAAGAGATCTGGTCCAATACAGTAACTCCAGGGGCTGGGAAAATAAAGTAACTAAGAAAAGGTTAAGAAAGAAAACAAGAAAAGCAAACAGAAAAGAAAATAAGTGAATGGATCTGGAGAGATACAGAGAGCAGCTGCTCCTCCTTCAGCAGAGGGAAAAGGGACTTAACAAGAAGTCATTTCAATACATTTATACAAACATTCCAATCAGTTGAAAAGTTTCCTATTTAAGGAATCCCAGCAGATTGCGTCAGTCATTGGCGTGAGGTTGGGCCCCGTTGGTGCAGACTTTCCAACTACAGCCATCCTTCAGCAATCCCTCATACTGAGCAAGCATGTAGCGACGGTGGAGAGGAAAAACGTCCCTTTAACAGGAAGAAACCTCCAACAGAACCAGGCTCAGTAGGAGCGGCCATCTGCCACGACCGTCTGGGGGTTTGAGAAGACAGCGCAGAGACAGAAGGAACAGAAGATCCGATATAAGAGAACCCCCTATGTTACAGAAAGTAACATAGAGAAAAGTTGATAACAGGACACAGTGGATGTTCAGCCACTGGGAGCACCATCCCTGTCGATGCCCCCCGTCCAACAGGGCATTCCAGCCAAGCAGGATACCAGACCAGTTGTAGCTTCTATGGAGAGAAAAACACTGAGAGAAAACAAAGTTAACAGTCAAAATAGCAGAATGTACTGTAATACAACTGGAGAGTAGTAGTAGAAAAGGAAGTAGCAGAGTGAAGAAAATTGGTAAGTCTGTCCTCCAGCAGTCTAAGCCTATAGCAGCATAACTACAGAGATAGCTCAGGATGACCTAAGCCACTCTAACTATAAGCTTTATCAAAAAGGAAAGTTTTAAGCCTGGCCTTAAAAGTAAACAGAGTGTCTGCCTCACGGACTAAAACTGGGAGCTGGTTCCACAGGAGAGAAGCCTGATAACTAAAAGATCTGCCTCCCATTCTACTTTTAGAAATCCTGGGAACTACAAGTAAACCTGCAGTCTGAGAGAGAAGTGCTCTGTTGGGAACATATGAAACAATTAGATCTCTGATGTATGATGGAGCGTGATTATTAAGGGCTTTGTATGTAAGAAGAAGGATCTTAAATTCTATTCTGGATTTAACAGGGAGCCAATGAAGGGAAGCTAAAACAGGAGAAATGTGATCTCTCTTTTTAATATTCATCAGAACTCTTGCTGCCGCATTTTGGATCAACTGAAGGCTTTTAATGGCATTTTGTGGACTACCTAATAATAAAGAATTACAGTAGTCCAGCCTTGAGGTAACAAATGCATGGACTAGTTTCTCAGCATCACTCCTAGACAGGATGTTTCTAATTTTAGCAATATTCTGGAGGTGAAAGAAGGAAATCCTGGAAACCTGTTTAATATGGGATTAAAATGTCAAGTCTTGGTCAAAAATAACGCAGAGGTTCTTTACGTTATTACTGGGGGGCAATTTAATGCCATCCAGATGACGTGATTGACTAATCAGTTTCTGTTTTAGAACTTCTGGTCCAAAGACAGCAACTTCTGTCTTGTCAGAATTTAAAAGCAAAAAGTTTAGATTTATCCATGTTTTTATGTCTTCCAGACATGCCTGTAATCTACCTAACTGACCGGGTTCATCAGGATTTATGGATAAATATAGTTGTGTATCATCGGCATAGCTGTGGAAATGTGTCCCATGCTGTCTAATGATTCTACCAATTGGAAGCATATATATGGTGAAAAGAATTGGTCCAAGCACAGAACCCTGTGGAACTCCACAAGTAACCCTTGAGAGTGAAGAAGATTGATCATTTAGATGAACAAACTGGAATCTGTCAGACAAATATGATTTAAACCAGCCTAGTGCTGTTCCTTTGATCCCTGCAACATGTTCAAGCCTTTCTAAGAGAATATTAGGATCGACTGTGTCAAAAGCAGCGCTGAGATCTAACAAAACCAGAACAGACACAAGTCCATTATCTGGGGCCATGAGAATATCATTAGTAACCTTCACCAGTGCTGTTTCAGTGCTATGATGAGCTCTAAAACCTGACTGAAACTCTTCAAACAGCTCGTTACTGTTTAGATGCTCACAGACTTTATTAGCAACAATTTTCTCAAGGATTTTGGATAAGAAAGGAAGGTTAGATATAGGTCTGTAATTCACTAAGTCATCTTGATCAAGGGAAGGTTTCTTGAGTAAAGGTTTAATTACAGCTATTTTAAATTCTTGTGGTACGTATCCGTTTACTAAGGATAGATTAATCATATCCAAAATGGGGCCAGGAACCAAATGGAACACTTCTTTAAATAATTTGGTTGGGATTGGGTCCAACATACAGGTTGAAGGTTTAGATGAGGCTAATATTTTTGATAATTCCGAAAGCTCGACTGAATCAAAACAGCCTAAGCACAAATGAAGTTCTAAAGTTCTTTCCGATGCTGCCTCATTTACTGAGGAAGAAGTAATCATGTTTGGGAGGATGCCAATGATTTTATTTTTAATAGAATTGATTTTATTTATGAAGAATCCCATAAAATCATCACTGCTAAGAGCTGGCGGAATAGTTGGCTCAACAGAGCTTTGACTCTGTGTAAGTTTGGCAACTTTACTAAAAAGAAACCTAGGATTGTTTTTATTCGCCTCTATTAATGATGAAAAATAAGCTGTTCTAGCTTGTCGAAGGGTCTTTTTATACAGCAGTAGACTGTTATTCCAGGTTAAATAGGAATCCTCTAGATGTGTAGAGCGCCATTTTCTCTCCAACTTCCTAGTATTCTGCTTTAAAGTATGCAACTCTGCGTTAAACCAAGGAGTCAGCCTTCTATGGTTAGCCACTTTCTTTTTTAAGGGGGCTACACTATCTAATGCCAAACGCAATGAGGACGTAACGCTGTGAACCAGACCATCAATTTCTGAAGGGTTAGAGATAGAATTGCTGCCATCCACTGTGTTACTCTGAGACACTGAGGAAAGTAAGAATGGAACAGATTCTTTAAAAATTGTTACAGCATTGTCTGATAAAGCTCTACTATAATGAAATTTTCTTTCAGATTTAAGATGGTCAGTTAAAGTAAAATTCAAAAGTTATTAAGAAGTGGTCAGACAGGACCGGGTTATGTGGGTGGACTGTTATTTCCTCACACTCAATACCGTATGTCAATACAAGGTCCAAAGTGTATTTGCCCGAGTGGGTCGATCCCTGGACTTTTTGAGTAAAGCCAATTGAGTCTAAAATAGCACTAAAGGCTGCATTTAGGCTATCACTTTCAGTATCCACATGTATATTGAAGTCCCCCACTATAATGACCCTATCAGTATTTAATACTAAATCAGTTAAAAATGTGAGCTCTGATCCAAGAATTGAGAGTAAGGGCCTGGTGGACGATACAAAACCACAAACAAAAATGGTCTTAATGTTTTGCAACTTGGATGAGGAAAATTAAGGGTTAGATGTTCAAAAGAACTGTAGCTATCAATTGGTCTGGGACTAATTAGTAAATCAGAACGAAAAATGGTTGCAACTCCTCCTCCTCGCCCAGTATTTCTAGGAATGTGAAAATTAAAATGACTGGAAGGAGTTGACTCATTTATACTGAAATAATCCTCCTGCTGCAACCAGGTTTCTGTGAGACAAAGCAAATCAATGTGATTAACACCAATCAAGTCATTTACTAACAAAGTCTTTGAGGAGAGAGATCTTATGTTTAATAAACCACATTTAATAGATTTATTTTTCTGTTCAGTCAAAGTCGTATTTATCTTTATGAGATTTCCATAATTTGCTTTTGTTGGCTTAACTTTTAATCCATTTAATTTTGGCCGTGGGCAAGACACTGTTTCTATAGGGTAATGGGTGGGTAACAGTACAGAAGCAGCAGAGAGGTGGGTTAAACTACGACTCTGCTTCCTGGTCTGGACCCTGGGTTGTCAGTTTTTTGGAGGACTAATAAATTTGGCCAAATTCCTAGAAAGAAGAGCTGCTCCATCCAAAGTGGGATGGATGCCGTCTCTCCGGATCAGACCAGGTTTTCCCCAAAAAGTTCGCCAGTTATCAATGTAGCCCACATCGTTTTGCAGGACACCACCTAGACAACCATTGATGGAATGACAGCATGCGGCTAAACATGTCGTAACTGGTCCGATCAGGAAGGGGACCAGAAAAGATTACCGAGTCTGACATTGTTTTAGCAAACTTACACACCGAAGGAACACAGATTTTAGTGACCTCCGATTGGCGTAACCTGGTGTCATTACCGCCAGCGTGAATAACAATCTTACTGTATTTACGCTTATCTTTAGCCAGCAGTTTCAGGTAGGATTTGATGTCGCCCGTTCTGGCCCCTGGCAAGCATTTGACTATGGTCAATGGTGTCTCTAATGCCACGTTTCTGACTATGGAGCTCCCAATTACCAGGGTCGGCTTCTCAGTGTGTCGCTGAGCGGGGAAAATCTGTTAGAAATGCGGACCGGTTGGTGGTGGCCCATGGGCTGGGTCCTAGAACTATGCTTCCTACGTACCGTCCCCCAGCCGGCCTGGGGTCCCGGGTGCGCGGGCTCTACTGGAGGACAGCAAGGGGGTTCTATCCTTGTTAGCTCCGCGCTGGCTAATGTTCTTCGGCTATCTGCTGGTTTTTCAACAGTGCCGAACCATGCTTCTAATTCTGATACCCTCGCCTCCAAAGCTACAAAAATATTACATTTATTACAGTTACCATTATCACTAAAGGAGGCAGGGAAGTAACTAAACATCTGACAGAGAGAGCAAGAGAGAAGAGAAGAGTTAGAGACAGGAGAGAGAAGAGTAGCCATAGCCGCAATGAAGCTAAGCTAACTGAGCTAGCGAGACCTTACCACCCCAAGAAAAGCTGTGTGAAACACAAGGAGTTCCCAAAACGTAAAGTACACCACCACAAAACGTGTGTTTTAGTGTGCTTGTGTGTTAAAATAACTTAGAGAGGCCTCAGCACAGAGAAAACAAGATCAATTCAAGAGAGTCTGAACAACAGCTCCACGGAGGACAACAGTGACAACAGGAAATGACGCAATACGGCTTACCCCGTCACAGAGTACCAACCAACACTGCCGATTACAGAGCCATACAAAAGTAGCTTGTTACATTACAACCACAAACCTTTTTAGATTTTTTTTTTTTGTGATCAACACAAAGTAGATTATAATTGTGAAGTGGAGGGGAAGTGATACACGGTTTTCAATAGTTTTCAATCTGAAAAGTTGCCTCGTGACTCTGATACACCTAAATGTAATCCAGCAACACTATTTGCTTTCAGGAATCTTATGTAGGTATCAGGGGTCGCTTTAACCAAATATTTACTCGACACAGACCAGCGGTGACAGATCGCTGCAGCTGAACCACTGATGCAGATGGAGCACATGCAGCGGGATTTCCGCCCACTGAAGCGTTCAGAAATGCCCTTATTCAGTTAGTCTTGCCGAATTCTGATCACTTCAATTGGGGGAATGTTTCCCGATTTCAAATCTTTGGCTAAAGTAGCGCTCGTAATTCCAGTCTCCAGTGTGGCAGCGGGGCCATGGATTCAGCCTCCATTACGCACAAGCTGGGGCGCAGTTCAGCTACATGCAGAGCGTTCAGGCCGCAATAGGTGAAATGTTTATATAATCATGTAGCCCATTAATCTGCTCGATGTGTGATGGCACGATGTGGATTTTTTGTTCAGTTTGTTTGGATTGAATTTTGATTAAAATGAAAAAATATTACATACTACTGAATATGTCATTAACATTGTAAAATAGATTATGACCGGATTTTTTTTGACCCCATCAGTCAAAATGACAGACAACAACAACAAAAATTAGCGTGACCTCTTCTATATATAGTTTTATTTAGTTGTATGAATCTCTCAGACCCCTGAAAGACATGGGCATTAATCTGAGAAGCAGCCTAGAGGCCAATGGGAACTCCGGAAAAGCTGCAGAGATCCACAGCTCAGGTTTGAGAATCTGTTGACAGGTGTACTATCAGTTCACAGATCTGGCTTTTTATAGAAGAGAGGCAAGATTAGACCTGCTATTAAAAGGAAGCCATACGGAATCCTGTCAGTAGTTTGTTAAAGGACCATTTATGGAGTTTTAAGCAAAACTCTACATTTGGAGTAAAACAAGCACTGCCCTTACCTGTGAATATGCTGGTGATAGGATTATGCAACGAAGCAGAGAAGCTGGCCAGCAAAATGTTTCTAGTTTTTATTTGTAGACTTTTGAAAACTAAGCATCATTATCCTTCCACTTCAACAGTTATGGACTACTTTTTGTTGGTTATTCCATAAAATCTCAATAGAAAACATATATAGAAGTTTGCACATTTCATGTTACAAATCTAAAAAAAGAGTTCAAAGAATATGAATAATCCTGCATAGCTATGTGAGCGCAGCTGGGTACTTTTAGACAATATTATTCATATGAATTTTGGTAAAAAACACTGTTTTACTGTGACAAACAATTAAAATGCATTTAACGAGCACCAAAACCAGTTTTAGTGTAAGTCTGCTTGTGTTTGCCCAGATAAAGTATGCTGATGTTTCGGGGCTTAGTCGACTCCATTTGAAAGCGGAGCTGCAGCTGGAATCTCTCTGCTGAATAGATCGGAATATTCTCCGAGAGAAATATTGTGTTCGTACGAGAGGAAGAAGAGGGAGGGGTGGTTGGTAGGGGGGAGAAAACAAAATGATGAGGGTTCAAGTGAGAACCAGTGAGAAGAGGAGGTAGGACAGATTGAACTGTCAGCAGTTTGGATTAATCTCTGCTCTTTTTCTTTCAATATGGAGATTAGATGCAGCTCTCTTCATGTGAAACTGTGTGCGTTTGGGAAAGACTTGCAGAGAGAGCGAGAGAGAGACATAATATTTTGAAGTAACCTAATCTTGGATGGAGACCCTTTCTACCCCCCACCTCCACCTCAACAAACTTCATAAGACCTAAATCCCTCAAAACTAGTCTTTGTTGTGCTTAAATCACCCCAGTATCACAAACATAGAGAAAATGAGGGGCTTATGGTTGTGCATCACACGTGCTTTTACTCCCAGTTTTAAACTTTGTTCTTACTTTAGGTCAGCAAATGTTGGGTTTACTACAACGGTTTGTACGAGTAATAAAAAGAGGTTTAGCTGCTGCACTAAATTAATGTTCTTTTGTCTTTTAGATACCGGGCAGAGGGACGGATCCCCGTCTGACACCACGATACGAAGAGGTGGAACGTCAGTATGCCTCCTTACCAAGGTATGGCCATCTCTCTGTGAGAAGCTTCAAATCTCATCTCTGATTTGTTTTCTTTTTCTTCCTCTAATTAACTCTGTTTATTACTTTTCTTCTTGAATGCCTCTGAAGGACTTGTCTCAGATAGGAATTCAGCTTACCTCCACCACCAGAGCCTATTTAACTCTTTTCCAATCTGTTGAAATTCTTTTTAAATGCTTTATCTTGGTAACTAAATGAGCTCAATTCTAGTTTAGTGTATTTTTGGAAAAAGTTAAGCATATGTAGCATTTAGTCACCAGTAAAAAGAGCTGGGGGATATGGTGATGTTTAATCATGAAGGTTTTGGACATGTTGATGATCTGTCTCAGCAGAGAGATTATGACGTCTGTTCAGTTCAGTTTTCAATTTAATTCAGTTTTTTATGTAGCACCAATTCACAACACATGTCATCTCAAGGCACTTTACAAGAAAAGTCGTTTCACTCGTACATACATTCCAATTGATCCTTTACTTCATTAATATTATTATATTATTACGTTTTCTATCAAAGGAAACCCAACAGATTGCATGAAGTCATAGACTTTCAGCATTCACTCCTCCTGGACGAACATGTAGCGACAGTAGCCGGTCGCCTGCGTTGTATTGTCGACTTCACAGCTATCATACTGAGCAAGTATTTAGCGGCAGTGAAGAGTAAAAACTCCCCTTTAACAGGAAGAAACTTCCTGTCCGAGCGGCCATGTTGTGTTTATGTTTATCTTTTTAAATCAGAAAACTGCTTTTTTTTTCTCACTGCGGCCACCCGGGCCCCTGCATCGTAGCCGCTGGACGTTCCTCTGGGGTTCTCCTTTGCTCCTCTCCTGGGGGATGCGGTCGGCCCCGCCCGGGTCCGCCTGGGGCTCTGGGGGTCCTTTGGACGTCTTGGCTCCGCTCTCCTTCATGTCTGCATCATTTCCTGGGAGACGGATTGATGCCTGCTCACACCAGCTATCGAACACTCTTATGGAGAAACCTTATATGCACCAGCATGCTAACACACACACATAGATGTGGGGTCTCTGGTGTTTACAGATATATTCTTGGGCTGAGGTTATCATTACTACATCTTGATTAATCGGTACCATGAGCTTTTCAGTGACATTGTTGTTGTATTTTTATATCCATTTTTGTGTGGTGTGATTGTGTAGTTCTTAGTTCACTATGTTTGGTTTGTTTTTGTCGATGTTCAGTTTTCGTTTTTTTTTTTTTTTTTTTTCTCTCTCTGCCGTCCTGTGGGTATGAAGGCAGACATCGATGTTTTATTGTGTTTCTTTGTTCCCCCTCCTCTCTTGTATTTTCAACTCACCCTCCCTCTTGACTTTTTGTTTCCTACCTCTCTTCATCTTCTTTCTTTCTTCGCCTTTATTTTCCGTCTCCGTGTCCATAACATCAGGAAATAAAACCCCCAGGAATTCATAATAAAGATTTTTCACACATATATATCAAGTGGAGTACTATAGCAAAGCTTTAGTGGTCTGCTTGTGAAAGTAAATCTGTTGGGCTTCTACGTGGTACTCAGACACCAATTCTTAGCTCCACACTGCCAAACAGGACACGTTTAAAAAAAAGAAAAAAGAAAACTGCTTTTTATTGGGAGGTTTTTTGCAGCACGAGGGAGAAAAATGAATACAGTTTTTTAGTTTGGTTATAATTATCAGTTGTACATAAGGGTACATATTGATTGAAATCTATTAAAAAATTTAAAATGATTACATTTTTATGTAGGGAAACTAGTTTTTTTAAACATTTTGTATTTTTCTTCGTTTTATTTTTAATAGAAAATATAATAATGGATCCAAACAGTTTAATGATAGAGACAATCTCTCAGTATCATACAAACAGCATTCGGGCACTTGAGCAGTTTTGTCCCCCAAATGTTTTACTTTGCTTCCTTCTTTCTTGATGCTACAATCCTATTTTCCTTCCCTTATCTCCTTGGATTCTTGTTTTCTTCATTCCTTTCTTCTCTGTTTGATCCTCAACCCTATGTGATATCCTACTTTGCTATGTTTTTCGCCATATTTAAGCTGGATGCAGTAATGCATTTAAACAGCCCCTTAATAAGTTTTAAACTACTGTATCCTAAGCACGTTACAATCACGGGAAGAAGGAACTTCAACAGTAAGAACTAAGTGTTGCTGCTTCTTTTCACTTTGTTGTACTTGCTGCTAACTACCAACACCTCTGCAGACTAACAGATGTTAGTCGTTGTTTGTGTCTGTCAGTAAGAGTGAGTTGGCAGTTTGAGCTGAAGAACAGAACTTTCGAACATTATAGTTTATTGCCAGGTTCCCAACCCTGTTAAAATAGTTAGGGATGGGTGTTTCACACCTCTTTTGTCAGTGTTTGTGTCTTTGTGTGTGTGTGTCCAAGATAAAGAGGGAGGGTGTCTCCGCATTGGTGATGACTTTGGCAGATGGGGGTGAGAGCAGTGATGATAGTTTTGAGGTCTGGCTTTGGTATCTGAAAAGCCTTGGGAAATTGGACACATTTGCACACACTGGCATGCTCTGCGTCCTGCGTTTCTGTTTCCACTTAGAAACTTGGGCTGCTATTTCTACATGCTCAGCCAAATCCACACGTATGTATCATCATACATTGTGATGCAGATCTGACAGAAGAGAGACCATGTCCATAAATACTGTATATGCTAAATATTTAATTTAAATGAGGAGATCTAAAACAGAAAAACAATTTTCCTCCCGTGGAGAGCATTAAATAGCTTGAAAATATTAGTGAGCAAACAGTATCAGGAAGACCAAGGAACACACCAGAAAAGTTTACATTATAAAATATCCAAAATTTTAAACATCATTCAAAGATGCCATATTTTCTCAATTCAAGTCAAGTGTATTTGTGTTGCACATTTCAGAAACTAGGCAGTCCAAGGTGCTTTATATGATAAAAACATAACACAATAAACAAGCAAACAAAAAAAGACATTGCAGTGACAAAATAAAAAAAGGTAATGAAAAACTGAAATCCAGACTAGAACTACAGATATTCCAGTGATTATTGATTAAAGGCAGCTCTAAACAGATGGGTTTTTAGCTTTGATATAAAGAAAGTCTGTGTTTTCTGGAAGTTTCTTTTTTTTTCAGATTAGAGGAGCATGAAAACTGAACACCACTTCTCCATGTTTTGTTCTGACTCTGAGGATGTAGCGTAGACTTCAACCAGAAGACCTGAGTGGTCTGGAAGGTTGATATAACAACAGATCTTTAATGTATTTCGTTAGCTAAGCCATCCAGTGATTTATAAACCAGCAATAATATTTCAAAGTCTATTCTCTGAGCTGCAGGAAGTCAGTGTTAGGACTTTAGAACTGGAGTGATGTGCTTCACTTTCCTGGTTCTATTGAGGACACAAGCAGAAGCGTTTTGGATCAGCTGCAGCTGTCTGACTGACTTTTTAGGCAGACCAGTAAAGACACTGTTGTAGTAATCATTCTGAATAAATTGCTTCAAGTTGATTTTACTTCAGGTCATTGAATCTTCATTTGTACCCCAATCTTCAGACTATTGAGCACACCTGAATGTAAGCCGCACCAGCTAAATTCGAAAAGATTAATTTTGTACATATATAGGTCGCACCTGAATATAAACCGCAGGTTTTCGTGTTGTAACAAGAGATCTTTACACAGAAACACGGTACACTGAAGATCTTTTTTAGTTTTAATTTAAGACGTGCTTCTTTTTTTTTCAAACTCTGCCTAAAAATTGGCAGTACAGCACGAACACTGCATCAACACAATACAACAATAATATATCTGGTTAGAAAATGAAATGTAGTTTTGGGCAATGGTCTCAAATCTACCGGTCCTTCTCAAAAAATTAGCATATTGTGATAAAGTTCATTCTTTTCCATAATGTAATGATAAAAATTAAAGTTTCATATATTTTAGATTCATTGCACACCAACTGAAATATTTCAGGTCTTCTATTGTTTTAAAACTGATGATTTTGGCATACAGCTCATGAAAACCCAAAATTCCTATCTCAAAAAATTAGCATATCATGAAAAGGTTCTCTAAACGAGCTATTAACCTAATCATCTGAATCAACTAATTAACTCTAAACACCTCCAAAGATTCCTGAGGCTTTTAAAAACTCCCAGCCTGGTTCATTACTCAAAACCGCAATCATGGGTAAGACTGCCGACCTGACTGCTGCCCAGAAGGCCAACATTGACACCCTCAAGCAAGAGGGTAAGACACAGAAAGAAATTTCTGAACGAATAGGCTGTTCCCAGAGTGCTGTATCAAGGCACCTCAGTGGGAAGTCTGTAGGAAGGAAAAAGTGTGGCAGAAAACGCTGCACAACGAGAAGAGGTGACCGGACCCTGAGGAAGATTGTGGAGAAGGACCGATTCCAGACCTTGGGGGACCTGCGGAAGCAGTGGACTGAGTCTGGAGTAGAAACATCCAGAGCCACCGTGCACAGGCGTGTGCAGGAAATGGACTACAGGTGCCGCATTCCCCAGGTCAAGCCACTTTTGAACCAGAAACAGCGGCAGAAGCGCCTGACCTGGGCTACAGAGAAGCAGCACTGGACTGTTGCTCAGTGGTCCAAAGTACTTTTTTCGGATGAAAGCAAAGTTTGCATGTCATTCGGAAATCAAGGTGCCAGAGTCTGGAGGAAGACTGGGGAGAAGGAAATGCCAAAATGCCTGAAGTCCAGTGTCAAGTACCCACAGTCAGTGATGGTCTGGGGTGCCATGTCAGCTGCTGGTGTTGGTCCACTGTGTTTTATCAAGGGCAGGTTCAATGCAGCTAGCTATCAGGAGTTTTTTGGAGCACTTCATGCTTCCATCTGCTGAAACGCTTTATGGAGAGGAAGATTCCATTTTTCAGCACAACCTGGCACCTGCTCACAGTGCCAAAACCACTGGTAAATGGTTTACTGACCATGGTATTACTGTGCTCAGTTGGCCTGCCAACTCTCCTGACCTGAACCCCATAGAGAATCTGTGGGATATTGTGAAGAGGAAGTTGAGAGACGCAAGACCCAACACTCTGGATGAGCTTAAGGCCGCTATCGAAGCATCCTGGGCCTCCATAACACCTCAGCAGTGCCACAGGCTGATTGCCTCCATGCCACGCCGCATTGAAGCAGTCATTTCTGCAAAAGGATTCCCGACCAAGTATTGAGTGCATAACTGAACATAATTTTTTGAAGGTTGACTTTTTTTCTTTAATTGGTCGGATGAAATATGCTAATTTTTTGAGATAGGAATTTTGGGTTTTCATGAGCTGTATGCCAAAATCATCAGTTTTAAAACAATAAAAGACCTGAAATATTTCAGTTGGTGTGCAATGAATCTAAAATATACGAAAGTTAAATTTTTATCATTACATTATGGAAAAGAATGAACTTTATCACAATATGCTAATTTTTTTAGAAGGACCTGTAATCTAAAGCATGTGTGGTGATGATATCTATTGCGATATATTCTTTTCTTTTCTTCGTATATGTCAAAATGACATACATTTTCAATTTCCAGATATATTGGAGCAGAACAACTTCAAAAAAGTTTAGAATGCCATTTAAAGAACATTTATTGTGCAAAATGCATTTAAAAAATATTTTAAATTTTTTTTCCCAGAAATGCAACACAAAAATTTTCACAACATAAATAAATTTAAATAAATTAAAAGCTAAATATTACAAAAAAACCAAAGTTTTTAATTGTCTGCTTTCCTGGTTACTTATTTATATAATTTATTTATATAATTTAATATATCTGCACATTTGAATTAAAAATGGTTCAACAGGTTGTTGTTGTTTTTTCGTTAAATGGAAAACAAATGTTAAACTTGTAATATCTAGTGTAAAGACGAACACTGAACGTCAGTATTTATCCTCCTTGATGACAGCTTGATGACATCATCAAAATGCACAATCACAATAGGTCGGTATCATCAAAATCTACCTTTGGCTAAATTTATATCATTTCTGCCTTATACCTTTTATTTCGCCCACCACTACTTTAGCCCACCAAAAAAGTTATTGGTTGCTATCTTCATCTTCCTCTTCCTCCCTAAAGCCACTTCAGTCGTCTTTTTCAGTGTCTTCATGTCCTCTGAAAGCTTTTTACACTGACTCAGTTCTTCCCGCTGCCTCCTCCAACGTCTCACCATTGATTCATTGATGACAAGCTTACGTCTAGTAGCTCTATTTCCTTCTTTGACGGCCAGCTCGATTGCCTTTAACTTAAGAGCTGCGTCATATGCATTTTCTTCATGTGTCTTCTTCAGAGCATAATCTTGTCTGTCACAATTTTGCGCTTCTTGCTATAGTGCCCCCCGGCAGCCGTTAGCCAGTAAAAATCTATTAATTAGCCACATTGTTGTATAGGACACAGGGTCCAAAGCATGTGAAAAAAGTAGCGGCTTATAGTCTAAAAATTATGGTTTCTCATAACACTGCAGATCATCATCCCCAAAGTGAAGCATGCTAAGAGTATTGCACCTGCAACTGCAGTGAAGCGGGGGTACACTAAATAGCAATTGTCTGTTCTCATCTTGTGTTGATTAAAATAAAATAATCCAGCATCCTAGACAACCACAGAAGTAAATCATATTTTGTAACCACATCCAGCTGTTGACCTAATGAAAATATATTATTTTTCCACCTGACTACAGTAGAAGTAGCTGAAAGGCCATCTATATCTGGTGTCTGCATGTATACCTGTATACTTTATTGGTGGCTCCCGAGTCCATGTTCCACACTTACTGTTACTGTTTTGAGCATTTCTATTATTTCCAAGATAGTCCATAAATAGCTTTTGGGCTACGCAATCAGATGCAGTGCGTTTGACTTGACATCAGTTAACTTCAGTATGGAATAGACTGAGTGTGTAGGTTTGAATTTGTCTGTATGTGTATGTGTATGTGTGCGTGTGTGTGTGTCTCGGAGACAAGGTTTTGATGGCTCTAAAATTAAAACATGACCCTGCAGTGGATGAAGTTTCCCTGCCTAAAGCGCCAACGGTTCACCACACAAACTGTCAACAAATTTCACTGCTTGAAATAGATAGGTGGTCTGTTTCAGTGTACACTGAATATTTTGCTGCTTCATAAAACTGTTTACTCTTATATTACTGAACTCACATTCAGAAAATAATCTAAAGTGAACTCTGTCACAAAGTGCTTTTAATTATTAATAAATTATTTATTATTAATTATCTGATTATTCTGTTTATAATCAGAAAAAAAATATTGGACACTGACACCCTTCAGTTGTTTTCCTTCACCCTATCTCGTGATCTATGCCTTCTAAAATAGGGATTATCAACACTCTTGATTATATAAAGGTGTTTTTTACCTAAAGGTTAAGACGTGTAGATTTTCATGTTATTTGAGAAAAGTAAGGCCACACTGCTATGACCCTTCACATAAAACCTCCCACAGTCTTCTCTCTCTGGCTTTCACGAAATTACCTCACCATCCTCTTCACCAGCATCTCCCTGTTTTCCATCATTTTCCTATACTTCTCTGATTCCATTGTTCCGGCTCTCAGAGCGTTCATTATTCTGAAACAAAGGGGCCAATTGAGAGTTGGAGAGCCACTTTATACCTTTGCTTGTGTGACCAATAGAAACATTTAAAGGCATTTGCAGTTGTTTGTTTAGAATTAGAACTAAGTTAGTAATAAGATGAGTATTTTTTTTTTTGCAACGCTGTATCTTGATACAACTTAGTCTAAGCAAACTGATTGACAAAACTTTTCTGTGTATATTTTCAGGTTTTAAAACGGAGTTACCCCAAGCCTTTAAAAAACAGTGAACATATTTTCTTTAAAGGAATGTTTTAGATTAATAGAAAATCCCACATATTTTGTGGCTTAATGTAAAAATAAATGACTGAACTAAAGAACACATTCCTTCTGTTGTTAGAGTCATTCTTGTGTGGAAATGCTTTGCAGATATTGCCTGAAGATATTTTTTTAAAGTCTCGCTCACTGAGAAATCTTGCATACTTGTTCTTTTAGAAATACGATCGATCACTCTGAGTTACAATATTCGTGCTGCACGTGAAAATTTTCTCCAACCCCTGTTGCGTGCATTTCCCACAGAAAGGAAATAGAATGCAAAAACGAGAAATTTAAAACAAGCCAGTTTCTTCTACATCACAGAGAAAATTAGTATTCATGGCCTTGCCTACCTTGGCTTGCAACCACCCACGGGAAGGCTGTATTGATTTTACGGCCAGGAAAGAGCAAAGTGTGTCTCTGCTAGTAGAAGCTAACCAGTAGCAATTCGGCTAGTAGAAGCTAACCGTTAGACTGATGCTCTCTCACAATATGGCGACTGTAAACGGGAGGAAACACAGAGTGGTCTGTGTGCACGGCCCCATGTTCACATGTTTACGCGATCCGCATGCAAGTTGATTGACACCCAACAATGTGGAAACTCGAATTCTATTGGCTAAAGAATTTGGCGCTCAGTGTGAAATGCATAGGGGTCTACAAGAGGAAGGTGCGATTAAGAAAAATAACAAGTGTTGTGGAGCACTAGCCTTTTATCATAGTATTGAACCCCACTATCATTTTAAAGATTTATAAAACTTTGATACATAAATATATAGGGATGGGTATCGTTAAGGATTTATCGATACTACTACTCTTAACGATACTCCTTATCGATCCGGTACTTTATCGGTATCCTTATCGGTACTTTTTTTTTAAAAGACTAAAACAAAAGGGGAAAAACACAAATAATGAACTGTAGTTTAAGAAAGAAAATTTAACTTGATAAGAAGGAAGCTGTTATCCAGCATTTATTAATTGTAAGAATGAAATAGCAGGTTAACTGTAGTTTAAGAATTTTTTTTAAAACTTAGATAATAAGGAAGCTGTTGTTCAAAAATATCCAGCATTTATTTATTGTAAGAATGAAATGGCAAACTTATGTCCATGCTTCATGTTTTTGCTTTGCATACAAACATACATACCTGTTGTATCTGATTCAGCGGTCGTTGTTGCTGCAGCACTCAGGCGGTCAAACACCGTGCATCTTTCGGTTTGTAGTTGGTGTATTTTGGCAAGGTGTTTGGTCAAAGCAAAGCTTTTATTACATATGTGACAGCGTGCATTGTCGGCATCTATTTTCGTAAAATGAAGCCAAATTTTGGATCTTTTTGTTCGCTCTGCCATCGTATCTGTAATGGCACGTTCACACTGGTCAGCGCGTCCAGGCAGCAGGGCAGCTAGATTTCATGCATGTCTATGGTATCTACGCATCAAGTGGGCGTCAAGCTGCCCCGCAGCAAGTCGCGAGCATCGGCGCAGCTGGCATCGGCGCAGCTGGCATCAACGCGTCCACGCGGCGGCTGCTGCTCGGATGAGTTGACGAACACACACTCCCCGGAGCATGTGTGCTTATTAAGGAGGAGTGGGCTGCAATACAGTGTTTGGCTTGTGTTTATATCTCCCGCAAAACATGAATACGACCTTAATTTTACCGTTAAGAAGACCGATAGGGCTGAAGCTTATCGGTCCGAGTAGACCGTCAGAATTGGCTGACTCTTACACTGCCTCCGAACAAATAACTAACTTAACTTACTTCACTGGTGGTGCTCCAAGACAAATTCCAACAGTTTCTCCCTCAGCTCCTCTTTCTTGGGTAAAAAATGCAACACAGATTTGCCATGTACACAGATAACACAAGATAACCCGGCTGTGTTCTGCCATGTTCTGGAGTTGCTAACGGTTAGCTTCCACCAGCCGAGATGCGCTCTCCTCTCTCTGGCCCCCACCTTCCCGTCGTTGGTTGCAAGCCAGTGTGGGCTGGGCCAGGTTACAATTCTATGTAGATAACACGGCTTTCTCTGATTCATTTGTCCTACTCAGAGTGAAGGATCGTATTTCAAAGAGAGTGAGTTTCAAACGGTTTCTCAGTGAATGAGACCTTTAAGAGCCACCATAAAGGTTCTTCAGAGACAGATTTGGCTCCAGAGCAGCAGGTTACAGACTGCTGGTTAAAACCTTCTGTCTTTCTGAATTGAACTGAGATTGTTCAGATTTTTATGAAAGAATAGCACTAAAGGGGAAAACACAAAGACAGAGTACAAGGCACTAAAATAAATCTTTGTTCATTTCAACTATAGCATATCCGTAGCATCTAGTCTTTGCCCACTGCTCCAGTTTCCAGTTTTGCTGCTTTTAAAGGCAAAAAATAAATAAGCAACTAGGGATGGGCATCCTATTAAACTGTCTTCATCGATTATCGGGAGAATTAACGGTCGATTTTCGATTAATCATTGATATTTTTATATTAAAATTCAGTGTTCATAGGCTATATTAAAATGCAGTGAGAATAGAAAAATAGCGTGTTTCCTCATTGAGATCTTCATTACAAGTAGGACACCTCTTGTGGAAGTTAAACGGAATTAATTCACGGTAGTTGCACAAAGAAAAGATGCGCTATAAGCAGCGGAGCCGACAGCTAAAAGACGGTACTCATTACCACAACTGACGTTCATATTTTTTTTCTTCTACAAAAAAGTAACAAAAAAAAAGTCATGTTAAACAATAACTTAATAAAAAAAAAATATAATACTT